>PVLC010009696.1:0-53211 GCA_004027655.1 Graphiurus murinus | reverse complement strand
TTGTAGGGGAGACAGTCACTTTTTAGTAGGGTGTCAATAGACAGTTCCTCAGTAGTTTAGGGTCATTTTCATTCTTATCAACTTTTACTGTTTTCTTTCTTTCTTTTTTTTTTTTTTTTGTTGTTTGTTTACGGTACTAGGGATTGAACTGAGGGGCATGCTACCTCCAAGCTACAACCACAGCTCCATTTTTTTTTTTTTTTTTTTTTGCAGTACTGGGGATTGAACTCAGGGGCATTCTACCTCCGAACTATACCCCCAGCCCTATTTTTTATTCTTTTTTTTGAAACAGGGTCTCACTAAATTGCGGAGTGCCTCAGTAGGTAGCTGAGGCTGGCCGCGAACACGGATCCTCCAGTCTCAGCCTCCCAAATGCTGGGATTACAAGCGTGCGCCACCACGCCCGGCTCCATTTTTTTTTTTTTTTATTCTTTATTTTGAAATGGGGTCTCACTAAATTGCAGAGGGTCTCACTAGGTAGCTGAGGCTGGCCTCGAATCTGGATCCTTCATTCTCAGCCTCCCAAGTACTGGGATTATAAGCATGTGCCACCATGCCGGACTTGTTTTCTTAGACTGTAAGTCTTTTTGTGGTAGCACACCTGGCATCCCTCCTTTGTGATCTCTCCTGGGTGTCTGCTAGATGCTTAGAGATGGTTTACTTCTCTAGTGTTGTTTTTTAATCTATGTTTGAAAACTTAATTCTAAAGTTGATGATGAGATTCTTTCGTTCTGGAAAAATGCTTTTGCTGCTTTTACTCTGGTTCTGCCAGGCCCTGGCTGTTCTCCATTGAGAGAGATATAGCGATACTACTTTACACTGATACTTACAACAATAGTAAGGAGAAATGCATTTTAGGGCAGTGCCTACATTTTATTTTGTGTTTGCAGTAATAAAATATCTTGGTAACAAAATCAAATCAAAACAAAACAAAACAAAAAGCTGGGCGTGGTGGCATAGGATTGTAATCTCAGCACTTGGGAGGCTGAGACAGGAGGATCACAGATTCAAAGCCAGCTTCAGCAACTTAGTGAGGCTCTTAGCAACTTAGGCTCTCAACTTAGGGAGACCCTGTTTCTAAAAAAAAAAAAAATAGATTTGGGGGTGTAGCCCAGAGGCAGAAGGCCCATGGGGTTCCATCCCTAGTACTACAAACAAAACAAAACAAAACCAAAAAAACAAAACAAAGCAAAACCCCTTATGTAAAAGATTTAATCTCACATTTTTATTATTTGAACATCTATTTTGTGGCAGTACTGTCTTAGATGCTAAGAATTTCAAGATTAATAATACACAGGCCTCTTTTTTGGGAGACCTTATAGTCTTCTGGGTGGTGAAGGAGAGTGAGAGTGAGAGAAAATCTCATACCTATATTCTTGCCTAATCTCAGATTTCTCTAAGTGCAGAGAGTGAGAGTTTTTCTTCTGTGCACCAGTATTATGATCATGAGGCCAGTGCTGATAGCAAAAACAAGTAAAGTGAAGGAATCTCCACATTTTAAAAATCTGTATCTAATATTACAACGTTTTGATGGAATTAATCATTTTATACATTATTTCCATTAAATTCTTCAGGTTATATTTGTCTTGGATTGTCTTAAGAGACAGTGGCTTCAGTACCTGTGCTGTGATTATGGATCTCATCTGAAGTTAACGATTGAAGGCATAACAGTATAAGGAAAGAATTTTACATACCACACCAAAATATTCCATTTTGGCATTTTTTTTTTTCTTAAGGTAAAGGCACTCAGAAAACAACAGCTATAAAATCACTCTGACCTTCCGTTTTTTTTTTTTCTTGTTGTTTTTTTTTTTAAAGCAGGAAGTGAAATTCCCATGTAAAAGTTTTCCTCCCCATGTCAGAAAGAAAGTATCATTTGTATCAAGGTTGGTAAGTTGAAGCTGAACTTCAAGTTGAAGGTTGGGAAATCTGTACAATCAAACTTTATTCCACTAACCCTTATCTTCCTAGTCTTCTCTACCTAATTGTCCTAGCTCAGGTTCCTGTGCCTTGCCATCTTTTCCTTATTTACTACTTGTCTTAGTCCATTCTGCTGTTGTAACAGAATACCACAAGTGGGTAACTTTTAAACAATAAAAGGACATTTGTCTCATGGTCCTGGAGGTAGGAAGTTCAAGAACACAGTGCCAACACCTGACAAGGGCCTTCAGGCTGTTTCAGAATGTGGCAAAAGGGCAAGCAAGTTGGTATGAGGTAGAGGAGTCAAGAGTAGGCATACTTTTTTTTTTTTTTTGCGGTGCTGGGGATTGAATGCAGGTACATTCTACCTCCAAGTTGCACCCCCAACCCTTTTATTTATTCTTTATTTTTGAAACAGGGTCTTACTAAGTTGCAGAGGGCCTCACTGAGTAACTGAGGCTGGCCATGAACCTGCGATTTTCCTGTCTCAACTTCCCAAGTACTGGGATTACAAGCATGTGCCATCACGCCCAGCAGGGGCACACTTTTAACAAACTTACTCCTGTAGTAATGAACCTACTCCTATGATAATAGCTTTAGTAAATTTTTAAGGACAGAACCCTGATGACCTAATCACCTCTTAAAGATCT
The DNA here is from genome assembly GCA_004027655.1 of Graphiurus murinus. Lineage (NCBI taxonomy): Eukaryota > Metazoa > Chordata > Mammalia > Rodentia > Gliridae > Graphiurus > Graphiurus murinus. The sequence goes on along the minus strand of PVLC010009696.1, from coordinate 50,641 downwards.
TAATACTATTATAATGGCAATTAAATTTTACAGGAATTTCGGAGGGACCCTTTAAACCATAGCACTTCTTTTTGTTTAATTTACTATGAAAATCCTCAACTGTAGCTGCGTCTTTGGGTCTTCATTTCTTTAAGAAGGCTCCCATGCAACATAAATCTTATATTAAATAAATTTGAAAGCATTTCTTTTGTGGTTCTACCTTATGCTAAGTTAATTCTCAGGACTTACTGGAAAATCCTAAAAAGGTAGTTCTAAAATTTTGCCTCCCCTAAATAACACATTTCAAGACAACTCATTTAGTCAGTTTTAAAGTCCTTTAATTAAAAACTTATAAAAGGGCATAACATATAATAGTACTTGTTAAGTGGTATTTATGTCTTTTTTTTTTTGGCAGTATTGGGGATTGAACTCAAAGGCGTTCTACCTTCGAGCTACACCCCCAGCCCTATTTTTTTATTCTTTATTTTGAAACCGGGCCTTACTAAGTTTCAGAGTGCCTCACTAAGCAGCTGAGGCTGGCCACGAACTCGGATCCTCCAGTCTCAGCCTCCCAAATGCTGGGATTACAATCGTGCGCCACCACGCCAAGCTTGGTATTTATGTCTTTAAAGAAAATGCATTTCTCTCATCTCTGCTATTTTTCAAGGTTCAAATTCTATCTTTTTACTTTGAAATTTAAAAATATATTCAACTTAGTTCTGACTGAACAGTTTATCAGAGAAGGAGTGAAGAATCAGGCATTTTACAGCATACCAAGTAGCTGATGCATCTCAGAAGAAAAACATGGTAATTTATATAAACTAAAGTTCTGGTCCTTTTCTGATAACGTTGAACCAGAGCCATTTTATAGTTATTTTCCTTTAAATCTTATACTTGAAGAGAAAATGCTTGAAAGTAAGAAAGGGAAAGTGTTTGGTGAAGTATAAAAGCCATGCTGTGTGCATGCATGTGCCCATGCTCTTGCACACACATGCACACAGTCCATTAAAGTGTGCCTCTTGGGAATGAAATGAAAGTAAAAATGTCATTTACTCTTGATTTGTTCATGAGTTGACTGCCTGATGTGTGGATCATCTAGACTTTTTATTTATTTTTATCTTCCCCTCCCTTACTCCTAATCTGCTCCTATTGATAAAGGAAACCTTCCATTCTTTCTTACTACTAACTCTACTAGAAGGTGGGACATGCCTGGGACACACAATCATTTTAATAATTAGCCACCTTTGTTAGCAATTATCAAGCTAGGGACCAAAATTAGTTGGAAATTATGTTTGGCATTTAGCTGTTTATGCCATCCCTATTAATCATTACCATGAATAAATGAAAGCTTATTTTTAAGTAATATAAGTTAGAAAATGTATTTGAAATAAAATGAGCATGACTATTAGTATTTCATAATGTTTTATAGACAGGTCTAAAATAGCAAGTGTTACTTTCCCAAGGGAGCCTTCCATAATCTACCTCTGCCTCTTATGACCACCCCATTTTTTTGTCCTCTTAACTTACTTTATTTGACTCTATAACACTATTTTAATTATTCATCCACTTTTCCATCTACCTGAATGTTAGTTGGTCTTTGGCTTAGATTGTAAGTTTTGTGGTTAGTACTTGGTCTTGTTCATTTTAGCACAGTACCTTCTTCAGAGTAAACACAAAGTATTTGTTGAATAAAAGGTGAGGGAAGCAATTTACTCCATTTTATAGAAATAGGAAATTACCACTTACAGATAATTTTACCAATTAACACTTAAAGATAATGTTATCAATGTATTAGTTACATTACTAGTAACTAGGAAGCATAGGATTAAGTAACACTTTGCATCTTTTTTTCTTTTTTTGCAGTACTGGGGATTAGCCCAGGGGCATTCTACCTCTGATCTATATCCCCAGTCCTATTTTTTTATTCTTTATTTTGAAACAGGATCTCACTAAATTGTGGAGAGCCTCACTAGGTAGCTGAGGCTGGCCTCGAACCCAGATCCTCTGGTCTCAGCCTCCCGAATGCTGGGATTACAAGTGTGTGCCACTACGCCCGGCTCACCCTGCATCTTATGATGCGTATTTTAAACATTGACAATATACATAAAAATTTTTGTATCACCTGAATTTAATTTCCCTATAAACTAGAAGTGAGATGTTTTGTGGCAATATATAATCACACACACACACACACACACACATACACACACGCGCGCGCGCGCGCACACACACACACCCTACTCCATAGTTTTTTATTTCTAGTCCAGCAAATCTGGCTGTTTTATTCTTGTGTTTCAAAACATCTTTGAAATATTGCCTCTTCTATACTTGGAGAATCTGTGGATAGCTGTTTAAAAACTGTTAGATTTTTGTTATTCATGAATAGTAGGAGTCTATTGGAAAAGATTTATATTTGCTTATATCAATTTAGAGTTTGAAATGACAGTAAGGTAAACATTTTACAAAATAGATTCTTAAAGTTATTTTCAAGGTGGCATTTGCAAGTGCTGTTTATAGAACTTAACTATGAAGCTACAGATAAGAAAGGACCATTATTTGCCTTTAAACTTTCCCTTACTTAGGTAAACAAATCCCAAATCTTTTATATTCCCAAACTTCAAATGTGATAGGTGACTATTTAGCAGAAACTACATTACTGACTTTAAAGTTTGAATAACAATAAATAATTTTAATATATCTAATGACAGAATTTTTAAATCTTAAACAGATATTAAATATATATTTATATATATATTTAATATATGTATATATTAAATATATATGTATATATATATTTGTATATATATGTATGTATATTTAAATCTTAAGCAGATATTAACCCAGAAAAATAAGATTAGTTGTGCACATTTTGCAGGATTTCCTAGAAATGCTTTGAATATGTAGATGATAGCACTTTTAGATGATTGATATCTTGATGTGTGTACCATAAAACATGTTAAATACATAAAGATTGACAAAAAGCCTTCTTTTTTCTTTTTTTTTTTTTTTTTTTTTTTTTTTTTTTTTTTTTTTTTTTTTTGCGGTACTGGGAATGAAACCTAGGGGCGGTCTACTTCCGAGCTACATCCCCAGCCCTAATTTTTATTCTTTATTTTGAAACATAGTCTTACTAAGTTGTGGAGGGCCTCACTAAGTAGCTGAGGTTGGCTGCGATCCTGGATCCTCCGGTCTCAGGCTCCCAAGTACTGGGATTACAAGCATGCACCACTATGCCCAGTTCGTAGTTTTTCTTAACTGAACTTTTCATTATTTAGAGAAACTTTTCTTTATCTGTATTAGAGAATCATGTATGCATTTTAAAAGTTTTACTAATATCTAAAAATAAAAAGGTGGAAGACCTTTTTTTTCAGGGGGGGGCAGTACTAGAGATTGAACCCTGGGGCATTCTATCTCTGAGCTATAACTCAAGCCCTATTTTTTATTTTGAAACAGAGTCTTGTGAAGTTGCAGAGGGCTTCACTAATTAGCTAAGGCTGGCTGTGAACCTGTGATCCTCCTGTCTCAGCCTCCCAAGTACTGGGATTTCAAGTGTGTGCTACTATACCTGGCTAGACTGGCTAGAAGACTGCTTTTTTTGAGTTAGGTTTTTGTGTGTGTGTGTGTGGGGGGAACTTAATTAATTGCAACTTATGCTATAGAATAGATTTAAAAATTCTCAGTAAATTCTTTGCAGTTTTTAGTAGTGTGATGAAATCTTACACTGTCCCATTCCCTCTCACCTGGGATGTCAACCATCCCTTTCCTATCATATCTACACTGTGTCCATTAGCTATTCCACCACTTGCTTGATAGTCATGGGGAAGCAGTCTTGGTTATCAGATCAACTGTGGCCGTATCATAGTGCTTGGGTTCAAGAAACCTGATGTATTAGCCTAGTGCTCTAGCACAATGCCTATGTTATTCACCTCATTTCATCTTATCACATGTCATCTCACATTATCACAAAAACAGTGACCACAGTATAATAAGATTTTCAGAGAGACCACATTCACATAACTTGTTATAGGGCATTTTATATTTGCTTTATTATTAGTTATTTTTAGTCTCTTCCTCTGCATAATTTATAAATTAAGCTTTATCTTAGATATGTGTGTATCAGAAAAAGCTGAGTGTGATGGCACATGCTTGTAATCCCAGTACTTGGGAGACTGAGACAGGGGGATCCGGGTTTGTGGCCAGCCTCAGTTACTTAGTGAGGACCTTTGCAACTTAGTGAGCCCCTGTTTCAAAATAAAGAATAAAAATTAGGGCTGGGGATGTAGCTTGGAGGTAGAATGCCCCGGGTTCAATCCCCAGATCGCAAAAAAACCCCAAAATCAAAAACAAACAAAAAAACAAACTTTATAGTACATGTAAAGTTTGGTTCTATCTTAGCTTCAGGCATCTGCTGAGGGTCTTGGAATGTGTGCTTTGGAGAAAACGGAGGACTATTGTATCTTATTTATATGAATAGCTATATTGCATTTCTGTAACAGTTAAAACTTATAGTCTTTGAATCTTTCTATCCAAAGTATGCTCTGAGGACCAGTAGCATACAGGCATCACTAATGTAAATTAGTATAGCCATTATGGAAAGTAAGTAAGTTCCTTAAAAAAAACTAGAAATAAAACTATCACAGTATTCTGCTATCCCACTACTGGATATATATATATCTCCATCCAACCATCCAAAGGAAAGGAAATTAGTATGTCAAAGAGATGTCAGTGCTCACATGTTTTTTTGCAGCACTATTTGCCATAGCTAAGATACAAAATCAACCTAGTTGTGTATGAATGGGTAATGAAGAAAATACATATATGCACAAAGGAATATTACATGGAGATAAAAAGAATGAAATCCTGTTATTGGTGGCAATATGGACAGGCCTAGAGGACATTATATTAAGTGAAATATAACAGGTACAGAAAAGCATACACCTTATGTTCTCACTCATATTTGGAAGCTAAATAAGTTGATATCATAGAAATAGAAAGCAGAAGAGTAGTTTCCAGAGTTTAGGAAGGGTGACATTAAGGGAGGGAGTGGATGGAGAGAGGATGGTTAACATTTTGGGGGCTGAAGTTGAATAGAAGACTAACTTCTTATGTTCTGTAGCACAGTAGGGTAAATATGATGGACAACATTTAATTGAATATTTCAAAATAGAGGATTTTGAATGTTCCTAACATGAAGAAATGATAAGTGTTTGAGGTGATGGATATGCTAATTATCCTGATTCTATCATTATACATGCATGCATGTATTGAAATATCACATTGTATACCATAAATATTTACAATTATTTTATGTCAAGTAAAATAAATTTAGAAAGAATATAGATAAGTTTAGGGAGAAAAATTAGAAATTCAGGCACTCAGGTCCCACCATTGAGACAGGATAAGTATTTTAACAAGATGTGATTTGTATATTAATCTTTCAGATGTTCTGATTAATAATAGGCTGCTGAAACAAAAACGAAAACAAATCCTGACTTTAAGATGATTTAAATGTTGTTTATCAAGGGTTATTAAGGTTTTTAATAATGGTAAGAGTTGGTGGAAATAAACATATTACTGTATACGTGAGCACTGAAAACAATGGTTGATTTGGTTATCTTTTAGTGAACAATATGGAGATTGACAAAATGAGTGGAACATTGGGAAATCATAAGTAGGATATTCTTATGTTGATTTTAAAGTATTAGGTTTAATATATTCTAGTTCTAAGAATTGTTGGGAAGAAGAGTAGTATTGGAAATAATGGTTTTTAATTTGTATCATTTGAAAGTTAAGTCAATTGTCTAGATTTAAGAATTGTAATTATACATACTATTTTTTTTTTTTTTTTTGTATGGTGAATTGAACTTGGAGGGCATTCAACCACTGAGCTATGCTTTCTGCCCTATTTTATTTTCTGTTTTGAATCAGGATCTCACTAAGTTGTGGAGGGCCTCAATGAGTTTCTGAGGCTGGCCGTGAACCTATGATCCTCCTTTCCCAGCCTCCTAAGTACTAGAATTACAAGGGTGTGTCACCATACCTGGCTGAGCTTTTATTTTGAAACAGGGTCTTTTTTTTAAGTTGCAGTGCACTGGCCTGAACTCGCTCTCCTCCTGTCTTAGCCTCCCAAGTACTGGGATTACAGGCTTGCACCACTGCAACCAGCTTGTATTAGTATTTTTATTTTTATTTTTTTTTTGCAGTACTGGGGATTGAACTCAAGGGCATTCTACCTCAGAGCTATATCCCCAGCCCTATTTTTTTTTTTTTTTTTTGCGGTACTGGGGATTGAACCCAGGGGCATTCTACCTCCGAGCTATACCCCCAGCCCTATTTTTTATTCTTTATTTTGAAACCGAGTCTCACCAAGTTGCGGAGTGCCTCACTAGGTAGCTGAGGCTGGCCGCGAACCCGGATCCTCCCGTCTCAGCCTCCCGAATGCTGGGATTACAAGCGTGCGCCACCACGCCCGGCTGTATTAGTATTTTAAAATATCAAATTGGAATTCCTTTCCTAAAAAATGAGTACAAATACCACCCCCCCATTAGTTAGAATGATTGGTAAATTATTCTTTCAAAAAATAAGGTAACAGCTGTCTTAGCTTAGTCACATCATCAAATCAACTAAAAGGACAATGAAATAACCTGTGTCCCACTATAAAAGCAGGAAATATCTTTCTTTCTTTTTTTTTTTGCGGTACTGGAGATTGAACTCAGGGGCATTCTACCTCTGAGCTACACCCCCAGCCCTATTTTTATTCTTTATTTTGAAACCGGGTCTCACTAAGTTGTGGAGTGCCTCACCGGAGGAAATATCTTTTTAATGTAGACAAGTCATTAATATAAAAAAGGCCGGGTGTGGTGGTGCATGCTTATATTCCCAATACTTGGGAGGCTGAGACAGGAGAATTGCAGGTTCCTGGCCAGCCTCAGCTACTTAGTGAGGCCCTCCTCAACTTAGTGAGAATAAAAAATAGGACTGGGAGTGTAGTTCGGAGGTAGAATGCCCCTGGTTTCAATCCCCAGTACGGTAAAAACACAAAAAACACAAAATAATAATTTAAAAAAAGTTACTGCTTCTAAATAGAGTCTTGTATTCTTGACAATATTATTTTATATAATAATATTTTAATACAGAACAAGCTCATAGATCACAAGTAAAAGAAATAGGGCTTTGTTTGACCTTATGTACTTATTTTTTAATGGATTAAATAATGCCATTAGCAATATCTATCAACATTTTGAAATAATAATGAAGATTAATGCTATTTCAAAATACCTATAACAACTATAGTATGGAAACACCTTTGATTTCTGTTGGTGTCAACTACTGTGTTTTGAATTCTAAAGAACACTTTTTCTTGCAATTTCACTGTACTTTTTAATTCTGAAATTTAAAACATTGTTTTTTCTATGTAGATATTTGTATCATCTAAAAATAATGATTCTTCCCTCTTTCCAATGTCTACCAGTTTTATTTTATTTTCTGTTTTATTTTGGTTAAAGCCTCTAGAACTATATTAAGAATATTGATGCTAATGGTCTCCTTTCTTTTGTTCCTTATCTTAAAGGAGATGCAATTTTTCCATTAATAATAATGTTCATGTAAGGTTTTTGCAATCCAGGATGATGGGGCCTAAAATCAGGCAGTAAGTTGGGATAGCAAGATTCTCAATTAATTGGTTATATATTATTTATGAATTTTGGATAGTGAATAGTGAAAGGAGAGATAGTAAAGAAAATTGAAAACTGAAAATAATTTTGAATTTGTAACTGATTTCTTTTTTTTTTTTTTTTTTTTTTCGGTACTGGGGGTTGAACTCAGGGGCATTCTACCTTCAAGCTATACCCCCAGCCCTATTTTTTATTATTTATTTTGAAACCAAGTCTCACTAAATTGCGGGGGGCCTCACTAGGTAGCTGAGGCTGGCCGCGAACCCGGATCCTCTGGTCTCAGCCTCCCGAATGCTGGGATTACAAGCGTGCGCCACCACGCCCGGCTAATTTGTAACTGATTTCTACTAGCAGATATGTAGCTAAATTCAGATAAAAATTGTATAGCTTTTACTAGCTTAGGGAAATTCTTAATTTGTAATTTAAAATATAAATTCCAAATATAGTTTATTTTTGAGCAGTGGATAGGTAATAAACTTTATCACATACTTTTCTTGTATTAGTGATGTATGATACTTTAACCACTTTTGCATTCCAAACACCTCATAACAATTATATTTTAATATAGTCTTTGGTTCACTTAGCTAATATTTTTTCTTCTTTTTTCTCTTATCTAATTCATAAGTACCCATATTTTCTTTTCTTATATTATCTGGTTTTGGAATCAATATACTGTTAACTTTCTTTTTTTCTTTTTTGATTCTGGGGATTGAATCCAGGGGTATACACCCAGCCCTTTTAATTTTTTTTTGTTTTGAAACAGGGTGTCTCTAGGTTGCTCAGAATCTTGCTACCTTGCTAAGTGTGGTCTTGAACTTGAGAACCTGAGATCTTCCTGACTCAGCCTCCCAAGTACTGGGATTACAGGTGTGGACCACCATGCCTGGCTAAGATACTGTTAACTTTCTAAAATGAACTGGGCAGTTTCACAGTCTTCCAGTTTGCTGGTTCAAATTGTTTTAGAAAGCTATTAATGGTTTAAATAGCTTATTAAAACCTACATGTAAAATTATGTAGACCTTGGGCTTTTGAGAGGGATGCATTGACTACTATCTCAAATTGTTTAATAATTTTAGGTATTTTCAAGGTCTATATTTCATCTTTGGGCATGTTATATTCTTCTGGGAATTTTTTCTTTCTGGTCTAGATTTTTAAATTATTAGCCTATATATTAATTTTAATTTTTTTTATTCGTACATTGTAAGCATACATCTTTGTTAGGTACAAATTGATAACGATATATGTGCTCACAGTTCTCATTTGACCCCTTCCCCAAATTCCCACCCCGCTCCCTCGCCCTCCTTCCCTCTCAAGTTCAGTTTAGTGAGTGACTGATATACATTAGTGTGCCCCCCTCCCTGTCCAACCCCTTCGGTTAAATCAACTTCTTTGCTTTCGAGGGTCTCTCCTTTTTCATCTGGAGACCCTCTTATGCCCCATCTTCTCCCTAGCATCCGCATATTAGGGAGAATATATGTTTCTTTACTCTTTGTGATTGGCTAATCTCACTTAACATAATGTTTTCCAGTTGCCTCCATTTCCCTGCAAATAACATGATTTTGTTCTTCTTTATGGCTGAGTAAAATTCCATTGTGTACATATCCCATAGTTTTGTAATCCATTCATCTGTCGATAGACATCTTGGCTAGTTCCATAGTTTGGCTATTGTGAATTGTGCAGTTATAAACATAGATACACATACGTCGGTCTGATGGTTTGGTTTCCATTCCTTTGGGTAGATACCCAAAAGTGGTATTGCTGGATCATACTGTATATTGAATTTAAACAATAATATAAATTTCATGTTGTATCTATTATATGTTTATATACTACATATTTAAAACACTTAAAAATATTGACTTAACATTTCATATTCTTCCTTTTTATTCTGTATTTTGCTTCTTTGTCCCTTCTCCACACCTGTCTTTGATGAATCTTGGGAAAAGTTCTTAAGTATTTGTCAGTATTCTTAGTTCTCAGAAATCTAACCTTTGTTCATCTCCACTATTGCTTTTTTGTCTGGAATTTTGCTTATTTTTGCTCTTTATTATTCACTTGCTTCTTGTCGTATTGATATTGTATAGAATTTTAGTTTTCAGTTGTGCATTGCCTTTGTTTTTTCTCTTTTTTGTTTGTGTTTAGATTGGATTGTAAGATAATAGATAATTGATAACTCTTTTATAAGATATATTTATCATATTCCTGTGTGTGTGTGTGTGTGTGTGTGTGTGTGTGTGTTAATTTAGGTATTTTTTCTAAGAATGTTTTCAGCATGGATCCCTGAGGCAAACTTTCTGTGGTCCTACATGCTTGAGGAGTCTCTATCCTGCCCTTACCTTTGAGTGATAATTTGGATTGATACAAAATTCTATTCTCAAAATTGTTTTCCTCCAATCCTTTAAAATGTTGATTTATTATACTCCTGTACTTTTGTTCCAAAGTTTATCTGCTTTTTCTTTAGGAATTTAATATTTCTCTTCTTGTTCTAAAGATTAACCATAATATGTCCTGGTATAGTTTTCTCCTTATTTGTCCTGTTAGTCTTTTCATTTCAGGATCTTTCATCTTTAGTTCTGGACCATTCATTTAAATTATTCCTTTAATGATTTCTTTGTATCTCTCTCTACTCTCCTTTCCACACCATTTTTTTCCTGGTACTCCTATTATCTAGATGTTCACATTTCTGCTTCTGTCCCTTGATTTTTTTTTCATATTATAACATCCCTTACTATTTTGCCTTTTTTTTTATTTAAAAAAATTTTTTTATTGGTGCATTGTAATCATATATCTTTGTTAGGTACAAGCTGGTAAAGGCACATATGCCCACATTTCTCATTTAATCCCTTTCCCAATTCCCACCCTATTCTCTCCCCCTCCCTCCTTCTCAGGTTCAGTTTAGTGCTTGACTTTGATGTTTTTGAAAGTACATCATGTGCATTAGGGTGCACCCCCACTGCCTTCCCATCACCTTCAGTTAAGTCACCTTCTTTGCTCTCTAGAGTCCCTCTTATGTCCCACTTTCTCCCTAGCATAAGCGGGAACTTCATAAAGCAGGAGACACAGATCGAGAGTAAATACATAGGGAGGTTCTGACATGCACTAACAATCAGAGAACTGCATTTTGAAGCTGCGTGTGACCTCCTTTCACATTCACCAGATTGGCAAAGCTTAGCAAATAGAGGAGATGTAAGAAAGAGAATGCCTCTCCAACATCATAATTCCACAAAGCTGGGAAATTGTATTTTATTTTTTATTATTATTTTTCAGCATGGATTATTTTGCCTTTTAAGAAGAATCCCAAATCTGATTTTCTAAATCAATAATTTATCCGTTAGCTGTATCCATCCTGCTGTTTATCTTCTCTATTATACTTCAAAATCACACCTGCTGTATTTTTCTGTCAACATTTAAAATTATTTTTAATATGCCTCATATTCCTGATATCTTTCCCTATTGTCTTAGCTTCATTGTGTTTATTTTAAATTATTGGTGCATGTAGTCCAATAATTTTATTTCAGCAGATATATAAAACCCCTTCACAAAGCAGTAAAGGTAGTTCAGATGTTTCATTATGTAAAGTCCAACACTGTGTGACATTGATATTGAAATAACTAGAGCAAATGTGCAGTTCACCAGCCAGGGGTTCTGTGGATTGTGCTGAGAGCCAAATTTGTCCTGGTCCTGGCTGTGGTTTGGTGCCATCTAGTGGCTATTGCCTCCTCTGGATTAAATTTCCATGATCAAAATTTAATTTTCTTTGGTGAGCTCCAGGAAAGCAATGGCAATTCCAAGAATCTCTTGTTCAGTTGTCTCTAGTTTTGTGGGCCTAATTGAAATAATTGGTCTTGGAGAAACCTGGGGGTACAGGGACCCACTGTCTTTCTCCCTCTCTTTTTGGTACCATGGGTTGAACTCAGAAGCAGTCCACCTCTGAGCTACACCCTCAGCCCTTTTTTCTTTTATTCTGAAACAGGATCTCGGTAAGTTGTTGAGGCTAGTGTGAAACCCATGATCCTACTGTCTCAGGCTCCAGTTAATTGAATTACACGTGCACACCACCATACCCAGCTTCCCTCCTTGCTTCTAAAGGTGGTGTTGCCTGGCATGGTTTTGTCTTTGCCTCCACTTCCTGTCTCATGTTTTTCATCACTCCTACCAGAAGAGGATGCCAATGTTATATGTTAGAGTTTAAAATTTGTATAATAGATGATATTCTTCCTAATTGATTTCTAGATCAATTCTTATTCCTACCATGTAGCTACTCTATATGGTAATGTGAATTGGGAGGGCCAGCCTGTGGTCATTGTTAATCTGACAAAGGACTCCAGGCATCACTGAATCCCAGTTGACCACTCTCTGCCTCTTTCCTACCCGTGAGTTTTATCTTTACTTTACAAGGTCCCTTAATAAGTCTCATATTACCTTGCTGACATTAACTATTAGATCTCTACTCTCTAATTTCCATGGTGTGATGGTATGGTGTATGCTTTGGCTTTAGAGGAAAGAGCATCAAAAAGTTTCCCAAATAATGGATCTACCATATGGTTCAGTTATACCACTCCTGGGTATCTTTTTTTTTTTTTCGCGACTGGGGATGGAACCTGGGGACATTCTACCTCTGAGCTACAGCCCAGGCCTATTTTTTATTCTTTATTCTGAAACAGTCTCACTAAGTTGTGGAGGGCCTCACTAAACAGCTGAGACTGGCTGCGAACCCAGATCCTCCAGTCTCAGCCTCCCAAATGCTGGGATTACAAGCGTGCGCCACCATGGCTGGCTTCCTGGGTATCTTTCTAAAGGGGCCCAAATCAGAGAACTATATGCATACCCATGTTCATAGCAGCACAATTCACAATAGCCAAATTATGGAACCAGCCTAAGTGTCCATCAAGAGATAAATGGATTATAAAATTATGGGAAATACAATGGAATTCTATTCAGCAGTAAAGAAGAACACAGTTATGTCATTTGCAAGAAAATGGAAGGACCTGGAGAACATTATGTTAAGTGGGTTTAGCCAGTCACAAATAAAGGGTCATATGTTTTCTCTAATATGTGCAAGTTAGGGAGTAATTGGGTACCAGAGGGCCTCTAGACAATGGAGGAAGAACCTCAGTGGAGCTAGAGAGGTGGTATAAGGGAAGGAGAAGGGGAAGACGGAGGTTCACTAATGGAAATACTACCATTAACTATATGCACATAAGTGGATATACCAACATCAATCTCAGAACTCTGTAACAGGGAGGGGGGAAATTAGGTGGGGGATGGGGTGGGCACCAAGTGCTATGTACATGTATATCTGTCAACATGATTTATATTATGATTGAGATGATAATGCACCAATAAAAGCACATTACTTAAAAAAAAGTTTGCCCCAAACCTGCTCCCAAAGGTGGTTGCAGCACCTTGACCCATCTATCTTTCTGTCTATTTTTAGTGCTGGGTTTTAAACCTAGGACCTTGTACATGCTTATAAGCAAATGCTGCACCACTGAATTATATACCTCTTCTCCCCTCCTTTCCCCTCATCTCTCCTTTCCTCCTCTTGCTGCATAGCTATTTCCTTCACTAAGCTACAGTTTTTCTGGGATTGATTTTTGTGGAGAAAACCAGTAGTAGAGTTTATCATCTTGACAGGTAACTACAAACTAAGTTTCATCTTTACTGAGGTTAAGACACCATTAGTACCAAGTAGATAAACTTAAAAATAGTATTTTATTATATTGCCTTTGAGTATTTAAATTTTTATTTCACTAATCTTAGAAAAAATGTCCTTTTAGATACTTTTTGTATCCTTATATGTTTCTTTTGCTCTGGAAATTCCTTTTGGCTTTTGTTTTGGTTCATTTTTTTTCCATTTTTTAAAAATTGGTCCATTGTAATCATACATCTTTGTTAGGTACAAGCTGGTAAAGGCATACATTCACACATCTCTCATTTAACCCTTCCCCAATTCCTGCCCCATTCCCTCCCCCTCCCTTCAAGTTCAGTTTAGTGATTGATATGTTTGGGAAAGTACATCATGTGCATTAGGGTTCCCCCCCTACCCCTATCACCTTGAGTTAAGTCACCTTCTTTGCTAATCAAAGGTTTTCCCTTCATCATCTAGAGTCCCTTTTATGACTCACTTTCTCCCTAGCATATGCATATTAGGGACAGCATAAGATTTTTTACTTTTTGTGACTGACTAATTTCACTTAACATAATGTTTTCCAGTCCCATCCATTACCTTGCAAATGACATGATTTTGTTTTTCTTTATGGCTGAGTAAAATTCCATTGTGTACATATCCCATAGTTTTGTAATCAATTCATCTGTTGATGGACATCTTGGCTGGCTTCATAGTTTGGCAATTGTGAATTGTGGGGCTATAAACATAGATACACATGCATCGGTCTGATAGTTTGGTTTCCATTCTTTTGGGTACATACCCAGAAGTAATATTGCTGATCATATGGTAGGTTCATTCCCATTTGTCTGAGGATCCTCCATACTGTTTTCCAAAGTGGTTGTCCTAATCTGCAGTCCCACCAACAATGTATTAGGGTTCCCACTTTTCCACACCCTTGCCAGCATTTGTTGTTGTTTGTGTTTTTGATAATTGCCATTCTAATTGGTGTTAGGTGAAATCTCAAGGTAGTTTTGATTTGCATCTCTCTGGTTGCTAATGATGTTGAACATTTCCTCATACATTTATTGGCCATTTGTATTTCCTCTTTTGTGAAGTGTCTATTTAGATCCTTTTCCCATTTTTTGATTGGGTTATTTGTTTTCTCAGCAGTGAGTTTCTTGAGTTCTCTGTATATTCTAGATATTAGTCCTCTATCAGAAGAGTAGCTGGCAAAAATTTCTCCCACTCTGTGGACTCTCTATTGAGGTTCTTGATTGCTTCATATTTCTTATATCTTATATCATTACATCTTTGACTGTGAGAATTTGAACATCTCTTGGATTTTAGAAGCTTTCACTTTTTTATTTTTTTATTATTTTTTTTTTGTGGTACTGGAGATTGAATCCAGGGCATTCTACCTCCAAGCTATACCTTCTGCTCTATTTTTTATTCTTTATTTTGAAACAGGATCTTACTAAGTTGTAAAGGGCCTCACTAAGTAGCTGAAGCTGGCTGTGAGCCCAGCTCCTCCTGTCTCAGCCTCCTAAGTACTGGGATTACAAGTGTGGCCACCACACCCTGCTAATGGTATTCATTTCTAACTGATGCTGTGGAGAGGTTGACTGTGTTAGATATGATAACATGGATGTAAACACAGGATTAACTTCAGTTCCAGGAATCTGTTTTCTGTACTATAGGTATACAGGAAGCATTCTTTAAAAATAAGAATCCTCTGATTCTTTTTCTTTGAAAATAATTCTATTTTCTTTGAAAATAATTCTTTTTTTTTTTCTCCAGATTTTTGTATTAAAATAAGTTACAAAGTTTTACTCTTCAGAAACTTTTAAGTCAAAGATTTCCACAAAACTCTTACATTTTATGTTGTTAGGTTTTGGGTTTTTGTTTCTTTGTTTTTGGTACTAGGCATTGAACCTAGGGGCATTCTACCTCCAAGCTACACCACAGCTTTGTTTATTTTTTATTTTGAAACAGGGTCTCACTAAGTTGCTGAGGGTTTCGCTAACTTGCTGAGGCTGACCTCAAACCAGTGATCCTCCTGTTTTAGCCTCCCAAGTACTAGAATTACAGATGTGCATCACCATGCCTGACTGTTTTATATTTTCTCCTCTTGTTTTGTTGTACTCAAAGTTACACACTTTTACTGACCTACATCCCCAGCCCTATTTTGTTTAATTTTTTTTTTTTTTGGTACCTCTGAGCTATACCCCCAGCCCTATTTTTTATTTTTTTGTTTTGAAGCAGGGCCTCACTAAGTTGCTGAGGCTGGCTGCAAGTTTTCAATCCTCCTATCTCAGCCTCCCAAGCATGCGCCACCACACCCAGCACTTGTTAATTTATTTTGAGTCAGGGTCTTGCTAAGTTATCCAGGCTCGCCTCGAACTTGAGTTTCTCTTTTTTCAGCCTCCTGAGTAGCTGGGAATTACAGGTGTGCACCATCGTGCCTAGCTGTTGTTAGGTAATGTTGATGGAGAGAGAGAGAGAGAGAGAGAGAGAGAGAGAGAGAGAGAGAGAGAGAGAGAGAGAGAGAGAGAGAGAGAGAGAGAGAGTGTGTGTGTGTGTGTGTGTGTGTGTGTGTGTTAAACTCATATACTTTATTTGTACATAACTTCCTTCTGGATAAAATCTCTTCCATTCCTGATTCTCACCCTTTGAAAAACAGTGGTGTTTGTGCTTTCTTTTCTCCAATTCAAATTGTGAAAGTAGCTGATAGCAGCCAGAGACTTGTTGGAGGAGGAAAAATTTGCCACTTTTAAATCATAGAAAGTTGTTATTTAAATGGAAATTTCATGTATGTGACTCTCCATGGGAGGCATTATCAGGTCATGATTGAATCCACATGCACATATACTTTCACATCAGAATCTTGGTTTTGAGTCGTGACTCTGCAAGTCAGTACATATGAACTTGGATATATTAGTGTCTCATTAAGTTCTTACCTGTAAAGTGGAAAAACTTACACTGAGGTTTACATGAGACAACACTGCTAAATAGTATGGATTCAATTGATTACAGTGATTATCATCTTCACTTGCTTCTCTTACTGAACTTTGGGGTCCAATTGATTCTAGCTCATTTACTTCAAGTAATAGCCCCAAAGATTTTTCTGTAATTTATGACCATAGTAATCTTCAATTAATTGTATGTCCTGTCTTGGTGGATATATGCTTATAGAAGATTTTATTTAGGTCTCTTATTAATTTTTCTTTTTTGTCTGTGTATACCTCTGAGCTATACCCCCAGCCCTGTTTTATTCTTTTATTTTGAAACAGGGTCTCACTAAGTTGTGAGGGTCTAAGTTGCTGAGACTGGCTGACCACGAACCTGTGATCCTCCTGTCTCAGCCTCCCAAGTACTGGGACTACAAGCATGTGCCATCATGCCTGGCTATTTTAATTCTTAAGTTATTCAAGGGGGCAACAAAATCAGAAGTCAGCTTGTGATATTTCCAACAATTCATTATTATAGATAAGGAGACCGAAAGTCCAAAAAGTTAATAACTATTCAGTTGGGAGGAGCCAGAATTCTCTATCAGATCTGTTTCCAATATATCACATAAAAACAGCATAATACTATTAAATGATATCTGCTCAGTGTTATAGTTTATAACATCTGAAATATCTGTAACGAATATAAAACCCTAGGGAGTTTGTGACCCAGGATGAACAGACTTCTCTTTGGTGAAGAGGTTGGTATCTGAAACACTAAAAGTAATTTAAATATTCCTATTGCTTATTAAAATGCCAAAGGGAAATAACACTTATGTAGCACAGCAAAACTAAAATATTCTCTAGTGAAGAATTTGGTGTTGAATTCTTGTTATATACTTATAAAAACTAAGCAAGGAAAACTCAGAACATCAGAAAAACCCAAGACATTTATTAACTTCAGCTAAACAAAATGGTGTGTGGGAAAGAAGTAATAATATCTCATTACAAGCCAGGCATGGTGATGCATGCCTTTAATCCTAATACTTGGGAGGTTGAAACAGGAGGATTGCAGGTTCAAGGCCAACCTCAGCTACTTAGCAATGCCCAGTACAACTTAGTGAGACCCTATTTCAAACTAAAAAATTAAATAGGGTTTGGGGTATAGCTCAGAGGCAGCATGCCCCCGGATTCATTCTCTAGTAACACAAAATTCAAAACAAAACAAAACAAAAAAACCCATAACTCATTACATGGCTTAGCTCTGAATATTCATAATCATGAACTAAACACTAAATAAGAATCTAAGGAAACAGTAAATAAGAATCTAACCAAAATAATAATTCAACAACGAAGGAAAGATTATATATTGGATCTGAGTGGTTGAAATAGAGCCCAATTCTTACTTTTGTATTTGAAAAGTCAAATGCTTAAAACTTGAAATCTTGAAGTAGGAACATAAGTGTAGTGTTTGGAGATATGGAAGTAAATTCTAAAATAATAATATGAAAGAACTGAAAGTGCTTACCTCTGAAGGGGGTAGATTTGGGGTGGCGATGTGGGAAGACTTCTGTTTTTTCCAGCAAACCTTCTGGAGTCATTTGATAACTCTAGCCAGGTACATATATAATTTTAGTAAAAGTGAAGAAAAATAAACTTTTGCCTAATGATAAATATTTTGACTTTAAATTAACTGATGTTTTGTTTGAATGTCAAGATAAGCAGTGATTTTCTTTAGAAGTCATTATATTTAATTAATTTGCCTAATATTAGTTGTATTTCTGCAATGAGCTAAGCATAGCAGGGGATATAAAATGTAAATTAGACAGAAATCCTTGCTTCCAACAAAGTTGTAATCCTATCAGGAGATATGTGCAAATAACTTCAATTGAAATTAGTACACCTTACCTACCAGTAGAGCAGGCTTTCCTGAGCCTTCTTGACTCTGAGCTTCGCCTCAGGACTTGGGTTAATAGTGTAGTTTATATTTCTAATGATCTTGGTCTCATTTGTGGTTTGCAGAGTTGGCTTCATTCTAGATCTTTGTCAGTTTCCAGTCTTGGTGATGTTGACCCTATTTTCATAGCTTGTTGTGCTCAGCATTTTTTTTCTTTTAATTGGTGGATTTCACCTAAGAAGACAGAAATTCAGTCAGTATGACTTGAATCTATTCATAAGTTGTACTTTTAATTCTAATTTTTCACTTACTTATGCATGAACAAGTGTTTCTTCATTTGCCAACAGATTCCTTTTTTTGAGTGATTACAATGAGATAGAGTTGAAGATACTAAAAGGTGATATACAGTATTATTCTTAATACACTTTTATTGGTGCGTTGTAGTCTCACATCACAATGAAATTTATAGTGATACAGACGTGTGTGCACAGCACCTGGCGAGTTTCCCCCGAATGGAGAGTATGTGTGTGTATATATATATTTTAATTTAATAAATATTATTTAAATGAAATGGAAACCAAATGCTCTCTTAGGTTTCTCTTTTAGACTAGTACTCTGAGTCAGAGATTCTTCCTGCTGGAAGTGTTAGAATCCAGATGTATAATTTTACAGATGAGAAAATGAGCCTAGGAAAGTTAAATGGTTTATCTGAGGACAAGTAGCTTGGCTATTTTCAAAATCAACATAGAAGCCAGTATTCCAGTTTTTTTTCCAAGTACATGCTTATCATGACTCTGGCTTTTTGCTAAGAATTTTCTCATAGTTTCTTACTTTACCACCACAGTTGCTCTGTGTTTTAGGTTTAAGTTGAGCGTCTCTAATCCTGAAATCCCAAATCCAAAATGCTTGAAAATTTGAAACTTTTTAAATGTTGGATGGAGCATTTCAGAGTTTGGATTTCTGGATTTGGATGCTGAGCCTATAAAATCTATGCAGATATTCCAAAATTTAAAACACTCCAAAATCTCAAAGTCCTAATAAGCATTTCAGATAACAGACAGTCAACCTGTATTACTTTCCATCTTCCCCCAATAACCAACTGAAAAGTTTGGAATCTATTTGTAGTAATATATTTGAAGCTTAATTTTCCTAAGCAATTTGTCTAAGATTGCCTTGTTAGAGGCTTTAGGAAAAGAGTGAGGGGGTTGTTTATAAAACTTGGAAGCATTTAAGACTTTCAACTTGTCATGGAGGCTTCCTCCAAGATTTTAAAGGAAGGCCTGGGAGGCTAGGCAATGTGTAGCAGGATTGGAATCCCTGCTAGTAGCCCCTGAGAGGGCTGTGAGAGAAGCTGAAAGAATAAAGCTGAAGCTGCAGTGGAGACTCCTGGAATTAAGAAATGCCAGGAAGGTAAATGTCTGCTGTGAAAAGCTGTATACAACAAGCAGACTAGTCAGCTCAAGAGAGAGGTAACATGGGCTACATCTGGCAAGGCCATAGGGGTGGAGCCGACCAAGTTCTTTGGAGATCACATCTCAGTACCCTCTTGGTTAGGATGCTAGATGTGGAGCTACAGGGCTTAACATTTGCCCTGCTGGGTTTCAGTCTTGCTTTGGCCCTATCTCCTCTTTCTGTATCCCTGTTCTTCTCTTTTGGAATGGGAATGTTTACTTTGTGCCATTGTACTTTGGAAGCATTTAGCTTGCTTTTTATTCTTACAGGGGCTCACAGTTTACCTTGAGTCTCAGAGGAGGCTTTGGACTTTGGACTTCTAAGCAATGCTGGAATTGCTAAGACTACAGGGACTGACTCTTGGAGATGGACGAATAGCATTTTGCATTATGAGATGGGGATTAGTTTTTTGGAGGGGTGGGAAGGTGTGAAACGTTATGGTTTGGATGTAGAATGTTCCCTGGAAACACTCATGTATTGGCATGATTGCAGAAATGTTCAGAGGTGAAATAATTGAATCAAGGCTCTGATCTCTTCCAGGGATAAATCCGCTGATGGATTAATAATTTAAAAAGACTTACTGGATGGTAACTATAGGAAGGGGTAGAGTGCTGCTGGAGGAGGTAGGTCACTGGGGCTGTGACCTTGGAGACTATATCTCTTTTTGGTTCCTTCTTCTCTCCCTCTCTCTCTTTCTGACTGCTCTGATCAGTTTTTCTCTGCCACATCCTGCCACCATGATGTTTCTGTCTTGGAGCTGGCCGAACATGGACTAAACCTCTGAAACTGAACCAAATCTTTTCTCCTCCTAAGTTATTCTTATAGGATATTTTGGTCTTAACATTGAGAAACCAAACTAAAACACCAGAGAATATATAAGCTTATCAATTCAGGCTTATGTGGGGAAACTGTTTTGTATATATTTGAATGAAAAATCTATTTTTTCTAGAAATGCATTTTATGTTTGTTAATGGTAAAATATCTATCTCATTTGCCAATAAGATTCTTTAACATAATGTAGCTTGAAATTTTTTTAAACATGAAGTTCTAGATATTGTAAATGCATGCCTTGTGTCTATGAGTTCAAAACATGAGTTTATGTAAGAATATCTAGACTGTGTAAAAAAGTGATTTCACATCAATTATTACTTTTATGTGGATATTTAAAACATTTTTAATGATGTGCCATATTTGCCTAATTATTTCTTAAATTAGTTCTAATTATTTCTTTCCTTTTTTTTTGTAGTAAGTACTGGAGACTGAACTTAGGGGCATTTTACCTCTGAGCTACATCCTCAGTCCTATTTTTTATTCTTTATTTTGAAACAAGGTCTCACTAAGTTGTGGAAGGGCCTCACTAAGTAGCTGAGGCTGGCTACGAACCTGGATCCTCTGGTCTCAGCCTCCCAAGTACTGGGATTACAAGTGTGCACCACCACGCCCGGCAGTTATAATTATTTATAATGGTTAATGATGTGTATTAAAATTAGGGGGGGTGGGCTGAGTAGGAAGGGCAACTGGTGGGGGATCTGGGCTACCTTACTCATTTTTTTTTTCTTGTAAAGAGAATAGAGATAGGAATCAAATTTTATGAGTTATATTGAAAAGTCATATGACTTTGAAACAAACATTAAATGATAAAATAGCACATGTTTAATCCTAGTAGAGAGGTGTTTTATGTTTCAACAAATATAAAAATATGAGGGAAGATTTAAAGTAATATGTTTATCAGATATGAATCATTTAGAGACAATCTTTAAAGAGCCATCCTACATGTGTGAATACCAGAGTTACCATTACAGACTTGATTTTCTTCTCTAACCAAATAAGAAAATAATAGTAATTTTAAAAACACAGTCTTTAAATAATCATGAGAAAGTTCATCTTCAAATGAGGATACCATAGAGATATTTTTTACCTTGATGGGAAAAATCATTTTATAGTTTCTAAAAGCATTGAGAGTGTGGAGAAAGGGACATTTTCTTCAATGATTGATACCAATCAGTGCAGGTTTTCTGGAACATGGTGTAAAAAAAACCTTTCATAATAAAAAGGCTCACATCCTATAATCCAAGAATCCAACTGCAGAGAATTATTACAATTCACTTGTACAAGTTTTCCAAAATTCATATACAAGGATGTTCATTGAAGCATTGTTTGCAGTAGCAAGACAAAATAAATAACAAAACAAGAGAGACTTAGATATCCATCAGTATGGGATTAAATAAATTTATATTTTTATATGATAGAATATTGTGCAGCTAAGTAGATGAGATAGAGTTATGCAGGCTAACATGTGAAGATCTCCCAGATAGTATAAGTGAAGAAAGAAAGCTGCAAACAATATGTAAAGTATGAAACTTTTGTATAAAATCAAAAGGAAAGAGAAATATATATACCATACATGAGCATATGCATCAAACATTTTTTTTTTTGTAAGCAATTGTAAGAATTTTGAAAACCAGACAGTAGATTGTGTCAGAATAAAGGCTGTCTGTAGGAAGATATCTACTGAACTGATATTTCATTCATCTAAGTAAAGAGACAGATACTTAACAGTGAGTGCTTTTGGGGAATGCAAATGGAGGGAAGATGGCTTTTACTTTTCATCTTGTACCATATAGTACCCTCTCATTTTCTACGCAATACATTTTTACTGGTATTTTTAAAACGCCAATAAAGTTTATCTCAGATTTTCTGTCTCCTCAGCCTCTACCCTTATTTCTATTTAAATGATAAAATCCCACCAGCTGCAACAAGAAAACAAGCAAACATCAGCAATTGACTGAGATTATATAAACAAAAAATGATTATGCTTTCAGTAAGCCTAGATGGTTACTGAAAAACACCTTTCAAAATAGGTCATTATTAATAGTTGTTTATTGTATTGTTAGTTTAAAACATGATGTAAAGGTCAGGACAGTAATGGCTGAAGCCAATTGGTCATTAACTGTGGTAATCATTGACCTTAAAAAGGAGAATTGGTATTCTAAATGATTTTTCTGAAGTTGTTAATAACTGTATTTGAAGATTAGCAGTTATATTGTGATGGTGACAAGCATGCCAAAAGACATTGGCCCCATTCATATGAAAAATTATGTTTTTAGTGTGTAATTTGCAATAGCATTCATCAAAATTATGCATTCCTTCTAAAAGGGAAAATTGATTGGTAGCAGTCGCAGTGCCAAGGTTAACATTAATGGTGCTGAAACATCTAAATTTCCTGGCTTTTAAACCTTTTAAAGACCTTTGAAAAGATTTATATGGGCTCTTGGATATGAAACAGTTCTTAAAAAATAATAAGATTACTTTTTGCCTGCATGCCAAAAATGTGTTTTCTAGATGTAGGAGGAGAGTTGTCAACTATTCCTAATCATTTTTACAATTACTTAATTCACTGTTGTTTGCTTTTGAGTAAAAGAAAATGGAGTTTGTTTCTCTGCCCTAATGTGGTAGCACCCACTGGGACTTCATTTGCATTTATATTTTGTTAGTACAAGGATATGTCTAATTGTGGGAAGGTGACCTCTAATAGCATGTTCTAGAAAATAGAGGTTACATATTTTTTTTGTACTCAGATTTGCACTGATACTCATGGCATCTTGCTTGGGACACTGGAATAGGAACTAAGCTATTGTAGATAACATTCCTGAATGCAGGAGTTCAAAACTCCCTTTTCTTTCTGTTACACTGTAAGTCATATTCTTATGAAAGTTCATGTCTTTTCAATGGTAGCAGGGCAGCAAGCTTCACTATTTGAATAAATTAAATGTCAAATTTTTGTAATTCTTCAAAAAATGTGCATGATGCTATTTGTAATATTGACTAGATGTGTTTCTATAAATTAGCATATTGGTATAGAAAAAAAAACCAGTATATTTCATTGTGTTCAGCCAGATCATAAGTAGGAATCAATCTTTGCTTTTAATCTTTTGTTCCTGCCATGGTTAAAAATCATGTAAAGAGGTCTTGTATCAGTCAGATGCATTCCTGGCTTATCTTATACCCACCCTAGCAGGAATTGAGACGGAAATCTCCTTTCTTAAAGTTGTAATAAGCTAAGGCATGTCTAGGAATTGTAGTACAGAGTCAGAAGAGTTAGACCTCTAGACCAAGGAATGATCAGTGTTCCTATTTACTAGTTGAAGAAAGAAAAAAAAATTGGAATAGGAAAATTAATTACAGGATAAATCTGTCTTTGAATTTTTCTCAGCCTGTCCCTGACTTGAATGTTTAAGTGTCAAACCTAATTTAGAAAACTCTAGAGGAGAAGGAAAGTCTATTGCATTCATCCATATCTTTACTTTTCCTGTTGCTTCTCTAACTTCTTAATGTTCCAATATTCCTTTTATCATCCTCTTTCCATTTCAAAAAATTCCTTTTATTATTCTTTTAGATTAGGTATATTGGCAAAACAAACAAAGATTTTCTTCATTTATGAGTGTCTTGATTTTCTTTTCATTCCTGAAAGATATTTTTGCTGGATATGAAATTATGGCTCCATAGTTTATTTCAGCACCTGAAAAATATTGTCCCACTTCTATCTAGTTCCCATGGTTTCAGATGAGAGATCCAATGTCATTCAAATTGTTTTTCTAATTTGTGTTGTAGGAAGATCTTGTTTCTTTTAAGTTTTTTTTTCAGAATTTTTATGACATGTATTTCTTTGGATCCATTCTGTTTGGGGCTCACTTATCTTGCATTTATAGGTTCATATTTTTTTGACAAGTTTGGGGAAATTTTTGCTATTATTTCTTTGTATGCCATTTTAGTCCTACATTCTTTTTCCTTTCTAAAATTCTCATGAAAAGAATGTTAAGTCTTTTGTTATAATTACATAGGTGTCAAAGGCTGTGTTCATTTTTTTTAGTCTATTCAAATTTTTATATAGGGTAATTTCTATTATTCTGTCTTCAAATTCACTGATTCTTTCCTATCTTGCCTTTAGTATTCTATTTAGACAATCCAGTGACTTTTTATTTTGGTTATTGATTGCATTTTTGTGCAAAAATTTCCATTTGGTTCTTCTTATATCATCTATTTCTTTACTGAGGACTTCTATTTTTTTATTTGCTTCAAGTAGATTTGTAATTATTCATTGAAGCATTTTTAAGGATGCCTGTCTTAATATTTTTGTCAAATAATTCCAATATCTGTATTGTTTTGGTATTGATATACCTTGATTGTCTTTTCATAATCAAGTTGAGATATTCTTGGGAACCTAGGGAGCAACACAGTGCTGCATTCCCTGGATATGCTTTCTCCCTCATATATTCCAGACTAAATGCCAGAGAAGCCAACAACCCCAAAATACCAGTGAGCACAAACAGTGCCCCAAGAAAACCATATTCTTTCTAGCCAAGGGATCAGATTCTTTATGTGTTTGTTTCTGTAAATAATGTACAGCTTTTTAAACTGTATTTAGTGGGAGGAATAGACTATTTCCTTTTGTCCTGGAACTGAAAGTGCTGACTTGAATATTGATCCATGATATCTGCCTGATATGAGTCATGTCATTTACTAGCATCAGGTAGATGAATGATGGAAACCCTCAAAAGTCAGGGGTGAGGGGTGAAGTTTTTTAAAAGACAGCAATGTTAAAACCCATGAGTAAAAATTAAGATGTGCCTCAAATGTTTTTAAATCAACTTTGAATACCAAAAGTTTAGATTTATTAATTTAAGGTATACTTTGTTTAAAAATATAAAATGTGAGCTTAAAAGGAATCTGACATAGTAGTACAGTTATTGGTTAACCTAATGCATTATATTTTTGATGAGAATAAATTTATTATAAGGAAGCCATAGTTGATAGTGTTAACTCCATTTTGTAGATAATAAATCCGGGGTACAGAAAGTTAAATAATGTGTCCAAGGTAGTCATAGTACCATCAAGGGTAGAGCCAGAATTTGATACCTAGACTCTTAATTCTTTCACATACTTTGTACATTCACATTTCTGGGCCCATGTACCTATTCTCTCTCTCTTTTTTTTTTTTATAGTGGTCCTACCTAACATCCATGTCTGGAATGATTATTTTTTCCTTTTATAACTTGTAAGATACCCTTTGGTTCCCCACAATACATAAAATGAATTGCTTTCTCATCTTTTTTCCCAGAGCAATTTTTGCAAAACTGTTTCAGCATACATCTCATGTTAGTATGGGTATCTGGGCACATTACTTCCTCCCACACATATCACCACTGCATAAACACATATACTAGACAGGTCTTTTATTTTTTCAAGAGTGTGAATTTCATGTAGTTGATGACAAATATTTGTGAATTGAATTAAATGTAACATTTGACTCCCAGTGGGACACTCACTTGATCACATTCCATTGCCTACTCTGTGTGAATCCCACAATATTAGGTGACTGCAAATGGCCCAAGACTTTAAGATATTGAGTTTCCTCAAATCCCCAGTACTACTACCAACCCTCCACCCCCACCCCCAAACAACGGCAACAACAGAAAACCCTGCACTAATGCAAAAGCTTCATTGAATGAAGGTGTTCTTCTCTTGATGTTTCTGTGCTTTTTCCTTTATGAAATTCTGAAAACTTAGGTTCCCCCAGATTAACATATTATTTTCTACCTTTTCTTCAAGTAACTGATTTATTTCAAAGCATTCGTATTGAACTTGTTGTATGTGAATTTTTTACGTGCATTATCTCATCCAATCCTCATAACATTTCAATGGGGGATGCTATTCTAGTTCTGTTTATGAGATTACAAGTCTAGTCCTTGTGACTCCAGATTCAGGTCTTAACCAGCTACGTGTGGAGCTACCCCTGTTTGCATATTTCATTTTATATATTGTGTTAGTCAGCTTTCTGTTACTATTAATCAACTTAAAAAAGGGTAAAGTTTATTTTGGCTCACAATTTTGGAGGTTTCAGTCCATGGTTGGTTGATCCTGATGCATTTTGGCCTGTGGAAAGGCAACATGTCATGGTGGAGCATGAAATAGAGGAAGCTACTCACCTCATGGCAGCTGGGAAGCAAAAAGGAACAGGAAGGGGTAATGGTCTCAATCTTCCCTTCAAAGACACACCCCTAATGACACAGCTTCCTTCTACTAGGACCCACCTTCTGATAGCACCACAGACTTGCAACCAATCCTTTTTACACATGGTCCTTTGGGAGACACTTATCCAAACCATAGCCTATACATACTTAAACATATAGTACTTTTCAGTTTCTAATGTATATATTTTGAAAACATGAGGAGGATAGAGATTTGATAGTGTGTTGGGGGGGGCGTTGCTCATTGTATGATATACCTCGCCTTTTCATGCAACTCTTTGTATTGGGTTTTAATTCCTTTTGCTAGAGGGAAAGAGCCAGAAATTAAAGAGATTGTGTGTGAGAGAGAAAGACATTGTGAAATGGTGGGCCCTAACAGAAAGTGTCTCTGTCAACATTCTCACTGCCATAATCTAAAATGACTGACCACAAAACTTAGAGGAAGGAAGATTTATTTGCTCACAGGTATTGGAGATTTCAGGATTCAGTCTCTGTGAGGCCAACTCTATGGAGCTCAGGGCATGGTGGTGGGAAGTAGAGAGAGGGAGAGCACAGAGTTCTGATCCTCACATTATAGAAGCTGGAAGGAGAGGGAGGGAGGGAGAGAGAGAGAGAGAGAGAGACAGACAGACAGACAGACAGACAGACAGACAACCGTATATAATCCCCAAGGCCACATCCCCAGGACTTCCCTTTAGCAACCAAGCCCTACTTCCAACATTACTACCTTATTCCATGAGAGTTAGGGGAACATTCTAAGTTCTAATTCTGAACCATTACAGAAAGCCTTTGGAGGTTCCAGTGATAAAATTTGGCAGAGTCAGGGAGATGTCATTGGCTCCATTTCTGCACTCCAAGGGCTGGAGACTGTGGTTGCTGCAGGAGATCACATCATGACTCTGGAGTAGTCATGAGAGGCAGAGAAAGCCTTATACTCCATTGAGTGGCTCTGTTGTCACACAGAAATGGGCATATCAAGATCCAGAACAAGTCAGCAGCTTGTAATAATAGTGTTTTAGTCAGCTTTTTCATCTCTTTGACCAAAATACCTGACAAGCACAACTAGAGGAAGAAAGATTTATTTGTCTCATAGTTTTAGAGGTTTAGTCCATGATTAACTGGCTCCAAGGCAGACACCATGGAGCAGGGTGTGTGGTGGAGAAAAGCCACTCTCAGAGCAGATAGAGGGAGAGGAGGGACTAGGGACATAGATAGTCCCTAAGACCACACCCTCAATGACCCACCTCCTCCAGCCACGCACTTGCTGCATTGGGGACATGTTTTCAACCTGTGAGCATTTTGAGGGACATTCTAAACCCAAAGCATAACAGACAGCAACTGAGTAAGAGTAAGGTACTACTTTGGGCATCTCAGAAATGACTGTGAAGAAAATTTGGAGATGCTGATTTCTAGCAGTCACACTAATAGGGAATTTTAGCTCCCTCATTAAATCATTACAAAGCAAATGTGACCCAATTTTATTGTACCATCCAAATGAAGCCTGGGGAATTTTTTATTGATATTTTCAGACTAAACACAGGTGAGAAACTGTAATGGAAGCACATTATCACCACATTGCTGAAGCCATTTATTTTACAAATTCCTGGAATATGTCTCTCAACTAAGTGTACATATGCATGTACATCTGAAGCACTTTTTTTTTTTTTTTGAGGGACTGAGGATTGAACTCAAGGGCATTCTACCTCCGAGCTACACCCCCAGTCCTGTTTTTTATTCTTTCTTTTGAAACAGGGTCTCACTAAGTAGCTGAGGCTGGCCGTGAACCCAGATCCTCCTGTGTCAGCTTCCCAAGTACTGAGATTACAAGTGTGTGCCATCATGCCTGGCTTTGAAGCACCTTTTAATACTAGGTTCTAACTGTATGATTTATTTGCATTCTAGCTATATACTACAACAGTCATTTGATCTTTCATATTTTTAATTTATATTTTGATTCTAAAATAGCAAGTTGACTCTAGATAAAATTCTTCCTGTTTCTTAATAAATTTTTAAAAATCTTGCCAGTTTTTCAATATATAAAAATACAAACAGATTAAAAAACTTGTTTGGCTTAGCAAAGTATACTTAGATGTAGTATACACTATGATAATTTTTTCTTATGGCATGGTTTGTAAAAGATGCTTTCTAAGAATAAAGGCCAGGAGTAAATATGGTACTGAACTGATTTATATTTGATATTTATATGTTAAAATATTTTGTAATCTTTTTCCAAATTGCAAGAGAGTTTGCTCTTGAAATTTGCCCTTTATTTCTTAAATTTTCTATAAACTTAAAAAATTATTTAGAATAAATTAGAATAAAAACAAAAGGATAAGTTTGAAAAGTATAACACAGCTAATGTCTTTTCTTCTCAGATTCCTCCTCCTCTTCCTCCTCCTCCTCCTCCTCTACTTCCTCCTCCTCTGTTTTTTTTGGTGGTATTGGGGATTGAACCCAGTGGCATTCTATCACTGAGCTATTTTTTGTTTAATAATAATAAAGAGGGCCAGTCCTTTTTATTTTGATACAGGGTCTCTCTAAGTTGCAGAGGCTGACCTTGAATTTGTGATCCTCATGCCTCTGCCTCCCAAGTACCTGGAATTACAGACGTGTGCCACTACTATTGCCTTATATACCTACTTCTTAATGGAATAGTGTTTATACCCTACTAATTTCATATCCTGCTTTTTCTATTACATTATATTTTCTTTCTTCATTAAATATTTTAATAGATCTTTTAAATAAATCTTTTGTGGCCACATGACACTATAAAAATACATCATCACTTAAGCATTATCTTGTTTTAATACTTTTCATTACTATAAATAATGCTATAGTGCACGTGCTGGTCTACAAATCTGTCTGTATCTTTGCTTAGCCTACTCTGTACACAAAGTCTCCAACAGTATTATTCTTCCTGGGTTAAAATGTGTAAGCATCTTTAAAACTTAAATTGTAGTATAATTAAATATAAGTGAAATTTTTTGTGCTTGGCAAATAGGCCTTCAAACACGGAATTGCATTTGCCATTTTGTCTTCAGTGATACAGTTTTTTCCCATTTCCTGCTATTCCTGGATTGATTGATTTATTACTATTTGCTGGACTCCTGTGCTACTGATAAGTGTAAATTTGGACTTAAATAGAAGGTCCTCATGAAAATACCTAAAAACATTTTTGACCCTCTACCTGGAGAGAGAAATATGTCTTAACATGGTACAACATGAATTTTTTTCCATTCTGAGCTTTTGATTTAAAAAAAATGAAAGAGATTTGTACACAATATACCTGTTTTTTTTTTTCCCCCTCTGCAAAAATTGACAAGGAAAATGTCTTCTTTACTGTTAATAGCATGGTTTCCTTTGTGGAGGCTAAGTGTGTATGCCAACTGGGCTGAGTTAGAGTAGATGGCTGACTCTTCATCTTTCCTTCAGTTGTTGTTGGAACCTTATTTAAAGGAAGTGGGAATTTGTAAGCTGTTTGAAATGTAAGAAAGAACATTTAGTGAGCTGTGAATGTATTTGTCTGACATGATGAAAAATGTATAACCTAATTTTAGGTTTTGTTTTTTTGATGATAGGTTTTCTTGTTTAAAGACTGTTAACATGAATATGTAAGAAATGTTCTATATTCATACATCACAATGTTTGTATTCTTTTTTTGAAACAAGTGATTATTGCCTTTCATTTATGATTAAAACAGAGATTATTAGGGCTTTATACCTTGGTTAGATTTTATTCATCCTGAGAAGCATTTTCTCCTGCTAAAATATTAAAGTCTATCCTGAAATGTTTTCACAAACACTCGTGACTTTTTTGAAGGTTGTACTCTTGCTTCTGTGCATTTTCTTTGTGCTTATTATATATCAACCTTCCAGGGATGGGTATATTATTTGTTGTTATAGAATATAATACATTCTGTGTATTGCAATTTAAATACCTTTCCTTATATATTTCCTTCACAAATAAGGAACTTTGCTATCTATTTGTTATTCAAGACCTTGTATACTTAAGACAATGCATTACAAAGCCTAATTTTGAGTGTATACACTTTTGTTGTGCTTTCCAAAGACTTAACCACAATAGAATGTATTATGTCCACTTGCTATTAGGGTGAAGTAATTTGTCATGTTAGAACATTAAAAATGAGATTGTTTTACTCTATTAAAACAGATATGTTATTCGGACTACTTTTTTTGCTATAACTTTAAATATATTATAAAATATAGGTCTGTCTGCCAGGCATGTACAGCTAAACTTATTACTGATATTTAATTAACTGGAAGTTTTATTTAACTTGTATTCTTTTTCTCAATTGTATATAATAATTTCAGCCTGGCGAACAAGTATAAAATAAAGTAGTTTATCTATCAGTGTTTTTTCTATTGGCTTGGGAAGGGTAGATGCAACAGATTTTAAATGCTGATTTAAATTCTTTCAAGTATAATGATAGGAATAAGTTACCTTTATATAATAATGTTCAAAATGTCATCTCCAAAGAAGTTTGGAAAGGAAATGTGTATATATTGAATAGTGGCTAACCTTTATTGAATGCTTTGTATAGTATGTGGTTGGCATATGGGTTTTCTCATGGAATGCTCACAAGAACCCCTTTAGTTTGATACCTCATTTCATACTTTTCAGATAATAAATAACTTCCTTAAAATCACAGAGTTAATAAGTGTAGAACTGGACTAAGGTAGGGCAGTTTGATTCCAGGGATTTCATAGAGTCATATAATCTTAAGTTTGTTTGTAGATAAATAAAAGTTTATTATCACTGATTTTATATTAGTCTAATTGTATTTTAAATGCGTTCATCCATATTATGACCAGTCTGTTGAGGGTGTGACCGTGGGCAGAGGATTTAGAAGAAACAGGAAAAGAAAGGAATAGGGGAAAGGAGAGAGAGATGGGAATGCAGTAAGGGGAGAAGACAACAGATGATAAGGTATTCAGGCAGAGGCCAGGGGAGGAGAGCAGAGAAGGCTACATTACGAATGTAGGCAAGGAGATAACTGAAGGCAGTTTGGAAGTCTAAATAAATTACCTCTGTCATGGCTGGCTTCCTCTTTGCTTTGTGAATTTTAACATCCTTTTTGAAACACTAACTAGCTGTGCTGCTATTCAGAGCTCTTTCACTGTTCGTTGTGTGTTAGCCTTCTGGGACTCAAGTTCATTTCATCGTTTATGATGAAACATCATTCAAAGATAGATGATTCAGAATTCAAGTGGTTCTATTTTTTCCTGTTTTCTTACGTAACACATGATACATCCACATAATCAAATTTTGGTAAATGATCTGCATGCTAGATTTAATTTAGCCTTCAATCGTACTTTTGTGAATTTCTCATTTTTTTAGTTTTTGAAACGAATTCTCAAACTAACCATATCTATTATTGTTGCCGGGCATGGTGGTGCATGCTTGTAATCCCAGTACTTGGGAGGCTGAGACGGGAGGATCTGGGTTTGTGGCCAGCCTTAGCTATTTAGTGAAGCCCTTCACAACTTAGTGAGACCCTGTCTCAAAATAAAGGATAAAAAATAGGACTGGGGGTGTAGCTCAGAGGTAGATACTCCTGAGTTCAATCCTCAGTACCACCAAAAAAAAAAAAAAAAAAAAAAAAAAGAAGAAGTAAGTTTGAAAGAATGGAAGAAGGATCCTTTACTGTCAGAGAATTAAAACATTTTTTCCTATGATATAAACAAAGAAATACATATATTTATAAAAGAACTATTGGGGCTCATGTGTAATATTGGGCAGGTTAGTTTAACTTCTGTTTCTCTATGCAAAATGGAAATTGCACCTGTTTATCTCATGGGGCTATTGTACAAATATATGTCTGCTCAAAAAAAATTTCCACATATTATTGCCATATACTTTTTTTCGTCGTTATATTAGTAGGTTACTTTTTAGATTTCCACTTTTATGAATTAAACAATGAACATACACAGAATAGTTAGTAGTTAGTTCTGTTTTATTTAGATCATACAAATGTTGAATTTTTAAAATAAACTAAAACAGTATTTGTCAAAGAAACTTAGAAAATTGAAGGAAAGACATAACTAACTTATAGATATTTTTTTTTTTTTTGCGGTACTGGGGATTGAACTCAGGGGCATTCTACCTCCGAGCTACACCCCTAGCCCTATTTTCTATTTTTTATTCTTTATTTTGAAACTGAGTCTCACTAAGTTGCGGAGTGCCTCACTAGGTAGCTGAGGTTGGCCGCGAACCCAGATCCTCCGGTCTCAGCCTCCCGAATGCTGGGATTACAAGCGTGCGCCACCACGCCCGGCTACTTATAGATATTTTTAATGGGGGATAGATAGCTATGCCTTTAGTTGTGAACCAGTGCTTTTCCCTTCACAAGACTAATGCAGAACTTAAAAACTATTTCTTATCAGCCAATCTGACTTTTCCATATGGAGACTAACATTAAGTAGAATGAGCAAAGATAAGGGAAGGTCAAATAAGCAACCAAATTATGAAATTTTCATTGGACAATAATGGGATTTTAGACTTTTAGAACATGATTAGTTATGAATTTCAATGCCCTTGTTGACAAAAGCATCAGTTTTTGTAAGATTGTTATAAATATTTAATGAGATCTTTAAATGACTGTGCTGAATCATCTCCACTAAAAACTGTACATTGTTAATATTATCTCACATGAACATTTTTCTTAATTACTTTGATTTGAAAAGAGTGTTGTTTTTTTTTTTTTTTTAAAGAGATATAAGGAAACATTCACAAATAGATAGGATGCTTTAAAAGTAGAGGAGATCTTTTGCCCATTTTTTGATTGGGTTATTTGCTTTCTTAGTTGTGAGTTTCTTGAGTTCTCTGTATATTCTAGGTATTAGTCCTCTATCAGAAGAGTAGCTGGCAAAAATTTTCTCCCACTTTGTGGGCTCTCTGCTGAGGTTCTTGGTAGTTTCCTTTGCTGCACAGAAGCTCTTCAGTTTAATGCAATGCCATGTATTGGTCTTGCTTTGAGTTGCTTAAGTGAGATTAGCCAGTCACAGAAAGTGAAGGGTCATGTTTTCTCTCCTATGCAGAAGGTAGGGAGTAATCAGGATACAGAGGGATCTTAGATAATGGAGGAGAAACTCCACTGGAGCCAGGGAGGTGGTCTAGGGGAAAGGGGCGGGAGAGGAAGGATCAATGAAGGAAATACTTCATCATCATTATGTATATATGTGATAATACCAATGCCAGTGTCAATACCCTGCATGGGGAGGTGGAGGAGTGGGGAGGGAGCCAGGGGAAAGCTCATTAAGTGCTGTATGCCTGTATGTCACCATCACTCTGAACTGCTGAAGTGCATTATGATGTGAAACCATAATACACCAATAGAAGTATAAGCATTAAAAAAAAAATAAAGTGGAGGAGAGGCCAGGTACAGATTTACATGCCTGTAATCCCTGTACTTCGGAGGCTGAACCAGGGGGAATCACAGGTTCTAGACCAGCCTTAGCAACTTAGGGATACTTTCAGCAACCTAGAAAGACCCTGTTTCAAAACAAAAAATAAAAAGGACTGGAGGGTATAGCTCAGAGAATATCCCTGAGTTCAATCCCCAGTAACCCTCTGCCCCCAAACACGATGAGGGCTATACATAAAATAGCCCAGGCCACAGATGAATAATTATTACACTAGAAGATTGGTAAATGGAGAAATACTTTACAACTTTGTCTACTTTTGTATATGTTTGAAATTTTCATAATAAAAAGCTAGAAAGGTCAGGAAGATTGCAGGTTTGAGGTCAGCCTCAGCAACTTAACAAGACTCAACAACTTAGCCAGACATTTTTTCATAGATAAATAAATAAATAAATACATAAATACATAAATAAATAAATAAAATGGTTGAGGGTATAGCTTGGTGGTAGATTGCCCCTCAGTTCAATCTCCATTAGCAACAACAACAAAAATAAGTAAATAAAAAAATAAAGAAAATTTAAAAATTTAAAGGGATTAGGGGCATAGCTCAGAGATAGAATGCCTCTGGGTTCAAACTCCAGTTACTTGCCCTCCCATAAAAAGCTAAAATGCTAAATTTTTCTGCCTTGTGATTTTACATTGCATGATGAAATAATTGTGCTAATTTAAAGTTGTATTAATAAATATGAGCTAGACAATCCTTGTTTTCTCATGATATGTAAAAGCAACATTTATTATAGCTATTTGCTGAAATATTAGTCATATCTAAGACACAAAGATATTATTTGTAATAATTGAGTATAATTTCAGTCATATTTTTGGCTTCTTTCCACACCAACTCATAATTATAGTATATGTAGAAAATAATAATTTATTGATTGCTGTAAATGATTATATTAATATAGTAATCACACTTGAAATAAGTGTGTATATATCATGTGCTCCTCTTCTTAGATTATAAGCTCAATGAGGGCAGTTTGTCCGTCTTAATCATTATATGTAAAATATAGTTGCATATAACATGTGTTTAATAAATATCTAACCATGGTTTAAAAGAAGATCTATTTCTATTTTAAATAATGTGCTTTATATTTCTTTTCAAAATTTACTAGATATGAAGTTTTTAATTAAATGAAGAGTGCAGTGAAGATTTGACTGAAATGGTTTATAGAGTAGATCCATGCCAAGTCTTTTGTCTCCATATTTAGTTATTTCATTTTATGTGTTAAGTGACAGTTTGTTGTGTTTTGTATTGCTATTTCAAGTGAGAAGACTTCCTAGTGCATTAATAGTAAGTTTACATGCTTTTTCCTGTGGAAGATAGAATAAATAAAAGCAGAAGGAAGGTGAAGAAGAAAAAGAATTTTTACATAGATTTATAGGAGTTGAATAAACAAATAGAAAATTTTTATTGTGTTCTGTTTTTAAAATTCCTATAAGCATAATTTGTTTTTATCGGGCTTTGGAATAAATTTAATATGTGATTTCTGTCATCATAGAATTTCACATTTTTTTAATAGATTTGTCACATATAGATACTTACCCATGCTGTCATATGTTCAGGCCTAAAAAGATATCTCATGTATAGTTTATAATACTGTCCTTCAGGGGCATGGACCTTGCTATGGCCATAGCTTCCTGGTGATCCTCCCTGGGGTGGGGTGGGGCTTATAGTCCATTAAGTGCATACATTTCCCATATTATTAATCAGATAGATTACCTCAGTATCAAGTCACAACCTTTCTGCTTGGCTTTCAATCCTCCAGAATCTCCTTATCTCTTCAAACTTGGTTTCAGATCTAGTCAGAGGGCTTTGGAAACTGACTGAACTGGGATGTGATGTATAGAATGGAATATTCCTGGGGATCTCATTGGTAGTTTGGGATCTAGGCTTGTTCATACCCCAAACTGTATCCTCTGTTCTTGGAGGTGTGGGTTGTACCTCATCTTCATACAGCATCAGTACTCAACATGAGGTGTTGTGCATATATACTAGGTTTTCATATATTTGCTGGATTATTAGGATTTATGAGTTCGAATAGCCCTAAGTGAAATAAGCCATTCATTAGACACACAGTGAATGTGCCTCTTTTATTTTTAAAGATAATGTTGAGCCAGGTGTGGTGATGCATGTCTGTCATTTCAGCTACTTGGGAGGCTGAATTAGGAGGATCACAAGTTTGAGGCCAGGCTCAGCAGTTCAGTGAAACCCTGTCTTAAAATAAGAAGGGCTGGGGATGTAGCTCAGTAATAGAGTGCCCCTGGGTTCAATCTGCAATGTGTTGAGAGAGAGAAAAAAAAAGATAAAGCAGATTTAGTGGACTATGGCAATTGTTTAGGACTAGGGTAAATTATCTTCTGTTTTCCTAAACCATTATCTATCCAGATGTTCAACATTGCACTCCTTGGACCACCTGCTACATGGTGGAAGAGATTCTAGGCAACTAAAATATCTCAACTGGCTCATGTCCAGAATCTATCAGGCTCTTCTAGTCTAGTTAATCGTCTTGAAATGGAATTTGTGAA
This sequence comes from Graphiurus murinus, assembly GCA_004027655.1. Lineage (NCBI taxonomy): Eukaryota > Metazoa > Chordata > Mammalia > Rodentia > Gliridae > Graphiurus > Graphiurus murinus. Next base: position 14,088 of record PVLC010009696.1, on the reverse strand, counting down.
AGTGCTTTTCCTTTCAGGTATAAGCTAAGTGTAGCATCTAGCAATGAGTAGATTATGCTTATTTATTTTGCAGCCATAGGATGAAGGTGCGCCACAGGCCCACTGACCACTTTGTAAGGGATATGAAAGGATGACCAGGCTGTAAGGGATGAGAAACTAGAAGTTGGTATTCTTCCTGGATGCCCCAAGGAGTCTCACTATACCTTGTGTCCCTGGGGAGTGAAAAAAATTTGTCCTGAGGTTCTGAATGGAATAAGGTAGTCACCCTGCTGATTCTCCCATGATAGTTTTCCAGTTTATTCCAAACATGTTAGTGAAGAATCAAAGTACTGCCATTACTTTCTTTGAAAATCCTGTCCTTAGCTTTGTGAAAATATTTATCTAAATCTTAGTTCTGACTTCTTTGTGCCACTTGGAAGCAATAAGATTAATAGTTCAATTTTTCTTGGCATTAAATATTAATTTCAATATTTAATCAACAGCTTGCCTCAAGCCACGAGTATCATTCATTCATTCATTTTTATTTTTAGAGTTCTTCTTGTTTGTGACCTTGTCCTAAGCACTAGTTTTTGAATAGTGAATGGTATTGATGGGGAGATCTTCACATAGAAGCAAGGAGATGGGATAGTGGGATGAAATAAAGTAGAAGAGATAAGGGAGAGTTGGATTTAGCAGTGCTTTATAGGTCATAGAAGGAATCTGGATTTTATTCTGAGTAATTGATTTTAAATAGCAGGCCACTGGAAGATTTTGGATAGCAGACTGATGGGATCTTATTTATGCTTATTGAGAGATCACTTTGGCTTGCTTGGTGGAGAATAGATTGATGGGGACACGAGTAGAAGAAAAGGGGCCAGTGTGTAGGCTATTGAAGATGTTGAGAACAGGGTAGCTACATCTTGGACCATGGTGGGGGCCGTAGAGATGGCAAAGTGATAACCTCAATGTATATTCAAGGCCATCTTCAGTACTAGCATTTGGAGGGTCCAGTTAACCATATTTTTTAGATTAATTCATGGGACTGTTACTGGATTGGTTCCATAAGACAAATTAAGAGAACTAGTAAAAGAATACATTCTGGGCCTAAAATTTGTAGGTCTGAGGTGAAGTCTAAGGCAAACTTTTTTAAGTTTCTGATTAAGATCACAATATGCTGCTATATTGTTTGATATAGTCATACAGGATTAAAAAGAATAACTCTATAAGACTAACAATATAGAACTGATCAAAGATTGTTCCACCATTTTAGAATTAATACTACAAATTCATCTCCTCCTCAGACATGCTAGCAATTGTTTTCAAAAGTTACTTTTCAATATGGATTACAAAACCATACTCATCAAATCAATCGTACTCTGATTAAGACAGGTATCTTCTCCCATGGTCCAAGAAAACTTCACATCTTAAAATAAGGATAAATTATATCTCTTTATTTGAATCCTAAAATTTATATAAATTCTTCTGTTGCCCTTTTCTTCTTTAATTTTAATCCTTTCTAGATAAAAAATACTTGCTTTGATTTAGTTACTACTTGTTTGTTTTTATAATTGCTACCATTAATCATGTCTCTTAACACTTCTGAATTACATTACCCCAACTCTCTACTATGCCTTCCTCATGGGTGTGGTTCTCAGGATAGAGAAAGCCCTCACAGAATCAGCAACATTCCCATTTGGTCTATAGGAGATGAAAAGAATAATTAAATGTTAACATGTCTCTTCAAAAATTCCCTAGAAAGTAGATCCATTTTGCCTTGATCTCTGTCACTCTACTTCTCTAGGGTAAAAGGAAGGTCTTGAATTTGCTTTTCCATTTTAATGAGGTTAGAAGCATATCATAATTTGCATGATGTAAAAAACCTAACCTAAAACTCTAGAGTTTAGAAGTTTAGAACACCATTTTGTCAGGGTTGGGAATATGGTTCCGTGGCAGAGAGCTTGCTTATCAGGCACGAGGTCCTAGGTTTGTTTCCCAGATTCACAAAAACAAAACAAAAAAAATCTACTTTGCCACCTGTTAGTCTGTTAGTGTTTTTTTTTTTTTTTTTTTTTGGATGTTAGTTTCCAATAGGCTTATTTTAGTCACCTATTAAATGCAAAGAATAATGCCTCTCAAGACTATTATGAGGATCTCAGATGCTGCATGGAGGAGTCCTAACTTAGCCTTAGTAAAATGTAGTTGTTTTTATTGCCTATTGCCTCTTTAGCTCCTTGGTCATGAGTACTTCTAATTGTGAGCTGTCTAGAGTCCGAATCTCTACAGGTTTAGAAGCAGAGAGATTTACAAACCAAAATCACACTTATAAATAGTAACTCTCTGAGCAGATTTGATGACTCTGTACTGTCTTGTCTTCTCTTTACCTTTCTTTTAGCCAAGAGGTTTTTTTTTTTTTTCTTTTCCTTTATTTATGTAAGGCCATTTCCATCACAGTGGCTACTATAGTTGTTTCCCTACTCTAGATTTCATAAGCCTATTATTTTTGCCTCCTGGACAGCCTTCTCTCTTGTCCCTACATTTGACATTTGATCTCACTGGAAACCACCCTCAAAAGTTTTCTGATTAGTGCATCCCTCAAGAGCTTATAAGAAGCAACATTGTCCTTTTCCCTTTTGTGCTTGGTGTTTCTGGTTTTCATTTGCCTCAGGTTTAGCAACTAGAGAAGGTCCGTCCTCTTAAGATTCCAGAACTGAAGCTCTGCTAGGATTTATTATTATTATTATTATTTTTTGGTACTGGGGATTGAACACAGGGGCATTCTGCCGCCAAGCTACACCCCCGGTCCTATTTTTTATTATTTTATTTCTGAAACTGGGTATCACTAAGTTGCAGAGGGCCTCACTAAGTAGCTAAGGCTGGCCGTGAACCCTGATCCTCCGATCTCAGTCTTCCAAGTACTGGGATTACAAGCGTGTGCCACCATGCCTGGCTATGCTAGGATCTTCATGTGGTTATATTTATTCATGTTTTTTATGGCCCTCTTAACTCCAAAGGCACAGACATTCCTTATCACCGGTACTTTTCCTGATGTATCAATAAATGCACCAACTTCATTTTCAGGCTGATATAAAAGTATGGCTTGGCTTTTGGGTTAGAGACCAGCTTCAGCAACTTAGCAAGATGCTGTTTCAAAATAAAAAAATAAATCAAAAGGGCTAGGGTATAGCTCAGAGGTAGAATGCCTCTAGGTTCAATCCTCAGTACCAAAAAACAAACACAATAAAAGAAAATGAAAAAAACAAGGTATAGAGTGGAAGAAAATATTTGTGAAAGGGTTTGTTGAAATAATCAATAACGTGTTTGTATCTAGACTATGTAAAAACACTCCTATAACTTAATAAGATAACATAATTTTAAAAAAGGATAAAAATTAACCATACACTTACATAATTCATCAATTCCACTCCTAGATATTTCTCTAGAGAATGAAAATATATGACTGTATGAAGATTTGTCTGTGAATGATCATAGCAGCATTATTTGTCAAAGCCCCAAACTGGTAAAAAAATCAAGTATTTATCAGTTGGTGAATAGATAAACAAAATGTAGTATATCCATACAATGGAATTCTGCTTACAATAAAATGAACAAAGTACTTGTTTCAGTCAGAATTCTCACTGCTGTAATCCAAAATCTTGATTACCACCGCTTAGAGGAGGAAAGAAGATTTATTTGCTTGTAGTTTTAGAGATTTCAGAGGTTCAATCCATGTTAGGCCAGGTTACATCTGAGGATTTCAGGCCATGGTGGCAGTAGGCAGAGAGAGGGAGGAAGGGAGAAAGGGAGGGAGGGAGGGAGAGAGAGAGAGAGAGAGAGAGAGAGAGAGAGAGAGAGAGAGAGAGAGAGAGAGAGAGAGAGAGAGAGAGAGAGAGAGAGAGAGAGAGAAAGAGAAAGAGAAAGAGAGAAAGAGAAAAGTGGTTTGCTCTCACATCATTGAAGCCAGAGAGAAAGAAAGAGAAAAACAAGTGGTTTGCTCTCACATCATTGAAGCCAGAAGCAAGAAAGAAGAAACAAGGGATTCAAGGACACAAGCAGTCCCCAAGACTACACCTCTAGCGACCCACCCCCTTTAGCCATATCCCACAATGGATTTATGCACTGTTGAGATTACAGTCCTCATGATTATATTAACTCTGAACATCAATGCATGAGCTCTTTCAGGGGACATTTTATGTCTAAACCATAACACTATGCTAATGAAAACATTATGTTAGTAAAAAGAAAGACACAAAAGACTATGATGCCATTGGTGCTGGTTTGAGAACCATACTTTGAAAGAGATGTTAAAACATTCAAACCTAGCCTAAACATTAGAATCTTCTGAAGAGCTTCTAAAATAAGATGGATGCAGATCTCACTCAGAAACAAATCCAGAAAGCTCCTCAGGTGATTCTAATGTCTAATGAGGTTGAAAGCCTTCACAGGACGGGCATGGTGCCACATGCCTATAATCCCAGTACTTGGAGGGCTGAGACAGGAGGATCCCAGATTTGAGACCAGCCTCAAAAACTTAGCAAGAATCTTAGTAACCTAGTGAGACCCTGATTCAAAAAAAAAAAAAAGAAAAAGAAAAACAAGATAATGGGCTGGGTGTGTAATTTAGAGGTAGAATACCCCTGGGTTCAACTCCCATCAGTACCACCAATAAAAGTAAAGGAGAGAGAGAGAGACAGAGAGAGAGAGAGAGGGGAGGGGAGGGGGAGGGAGGGAGAGAGAGTGGGCATTTTAACAAAATGGGATTCCTTCTACTATAGTTAATAGTCAGTGGTAATAGACTTTTACTTATCTCCCTCATTCACATCCTACAATTAAGATCATAATGTAGAGCTCCTAAATTAGGATTAGGATTACTTGCAGAGCATAAACTAGCATGGATTAATTCCATCTGTTTTGAATTATCCTCTTACACATGTCAACCCTTTACTCCTGGCTAAGAGTCAGAATAAGAACAAAGGAACCAGGAGTGATGCTAATAGATAAAATTTATAGAGTAATTACAATATGCCATGTACTGTTCAAAACATTTCACATGTATTATCTCACCCTCATATTTTACCCTATGAGGTAGGTACTGCGATTATCTTTGTATTTTAGAAGGATCAAAGTATAGAGAGGTGAAATGACATTCAAATGATGCAGCTGGTAAGTGGTCCATCCTGGAATTAAAATTAAGTGGTCAGACTTCAGAGTCTCAGAGAAAACTGAGACCCACCAGTACTTGCTTCTTGCAGTCTGCACTTGTGTTTCTGCCAGGTCTTTTGCCCCAAATCTCTTCCTAAACTATTCTAGAGAGTATAGCTGAGTGCCGCCCAAATTTTCAAGACACTTTGATTAGTTTTCTAAAACAGACCAGAGCCTACTAAGAATGTTTTATATCATCAGGACTCACTCAGTTTTGCATTTTCGGGGCTATTTAGGAGGATGCTTGTAGTTGTCTTATTCTGATTGTTGGGGCTAAGAGAGAAAGACCCACTAATCAAATTTTTAATATTTTTTTTCTTCTCGCTCGAAGTTCTTGCTTCTTGGACCTGAATGTGTTTGTGTCCTTAATACTTATCTGAGTTCCACCACTCTTCCCCCTCCAAAATAGATATAGGAAAGATTTGATGTTATTCTAAGATTGAGCAGGGTATTTAACCAGCTGACCATGTACTTAACCTCTATTGCCCTTTTTTGTTTTTAATAAAAGACTGAATTTCTTTAAATTTCTGGTGATCTCAGTGCCTTAAATATTCTTTGTTAACATAATGTCTTTAGAAAGCTAAGTGTCAGGAAAGCCCATTTTTAATTTATCAATGGCACCCTTAGTCTTAATATGCTTAAGCATATTTTACTTTTGAGGGAAGAATTAATCTTTTATCAGACTTACTATGGATGCTTTAGGAAGATGGTTCTTATGATCATTTCAGAAATAATGCTATTCACATATTTCTATTTTCCAATATCTGTTCAGCATAAAGAAGATGGGAAATAAGAGTCACCCATACTAAAGCTAATGCAAAAAAATAAGAGTCATTCACACCACAGCTATTGCAAAAGCGATATAAGTCATGTTTGAAAAACTAACAAAAGCTTTTAACTTACTGATTTTATCTTGGCTGTAGAAAGTAAGTCTGAAATTAAGCATATTAAAGAAAATATTTGGACCTTCTTTTATAAGTTACACCTTTGTGAAACCATGAAGAAATTTTAAGCATAATTACAAAAATATTATTTTATACATGAAAATTCTTTGGAGGTGGTGGGGGAACAAAGGAATTTCATTCTGCCTTTTATTTAAAGCAGGGATGGTTAGAAATACCAAATGCTATCAGTGTAAATTCTTTGCAGAACTGGCTCCTCAAGCTTTTAAATGCTGAAGAGCCACTTTGGGGCTTGTTAAAAATACAGATCCTTACGCTCCATCCCTTTTAGCTCTGAGTTTTAATAAACTCCTCAGAGGGTTGTAATACACATTGTATTAGTCAAGGTTCTCCAGAGAGACAAAACCATTAGATTATTTTTCTATCCAGAGATTATTATAGAGAATTGGCTTAAATGATTGCAGAGAATGAGAAGTCCCAAGACTTGCAACTGGCCATCTGGAGGTCCAGGAAAGCTGGTGGTGTGGTGCCAGTGTGAGTCTGAGTCTGAAGGCAGGAGAAGACCAGTATCCCATATGTAAAACAGTAAGGTAGAGAGAGCACGAATTCCTTCTTACTTGAGCTTTTTGTTCTATTCAGCCCTTTGGTGGATGGATGAGGCCCATTCACAATGGGGAGGGCAATCTGCTTTACTCCATCTAATTATTCAGTTGTCAGTCTTATCCAGAAATATTCTCAGAGGCACATCCAGAATAAGGTTTAGTTATTTGCTAAATATTTGGTCACTCTCTAGTGTGGTCTGTCTCAGTCAGCATTCTCACTGGTATAATCCAAAGAACTGACCATACAATTTAGAGGAAGGAAGATTTTTTTTTTGCTCTTGGTTTCCTTGAAGATTTTGGGGTTCAATCCATGTGAGACTGGGGACGTGGATCTCAGAGCATGGCTTTAGGAAGGGGAGAGAGGGAGAGCACAGGCTTCTTTTATATCATGGAGGCTGGAAGCAGAAAAAGCACAAGCAAGGGGAGAAGGAACCATATATAATCCCTAAGGCCTCACTGCTGGGAGGTGGGGCGGGGAGGGCAAAGGGAAGAGCAGAGGCAGATGCAACATGCTTGAGGAAGACTTTGAGGCCACTTTGGCTGGAGTAAATGAGAGAAATAAAGGTGTGGAGGGGATTGAAGGAAGTTGAGGTCTGATTGGGGTCAAATTATCAAGAGCGTTGGTGGGTCATGGTAAGGAGTTGGGTTGCTTGTATAATAAACAATAAGAGAATTTTGAAGAGAAAAGTGATATTAGTTAGATTATGTGGCTGTTGTGTGAAGAATGGGGGGGAGAGAGAGAGAGAGAGAAATAATAGAGGGAAGAGATAGTTGGTATCAATGTCTCTTTAAGGTCTCTTTTATCTCTTTTATGTCTTTATGAAGACATAAAACATGGAGTGATAGATAGAGGGGGATGTGGGGTCACGGGAGGACTTAAAAAAACAACACCCCAGAAATATTGCAGCATGTTTTTGTGTTGACTTCATGACCCAATGGTAAGGGACATAGTAATGATGCGAGGTGAGGCAGAGGGAATGCGTAAGAGTCAAATCCTTGACATAAGTACACTATCACCTTTACTCACTTTCTTCATGTCTCTTTCCTAGGTAACAGACCAGTCAGTGAAAGCATTTGCTGAGCACTGTCCTGAACTTCAGTATGTTGGATTCATGGGTTGTTCAGTCACTTCTAAAGGAGTCATTCACCTCACCAAGGTAGGTACCACGCCTACAACTCCTTGGTGTTTCTGTGAATCATTCAGGTGATGCGTCCTAACATTTTTTTTTTGAGACAGTCTCCCTATCTTGCCCAGGTTGATCTTGCTCTCATGGGTTCAAGTGATTCTCCAGTTTCAGCCTTCCAAACAGTTAGGACTACAGGTGTGTGTCACCATACCTGTCTAGTGCTGTTAAATGTACTTCAATGGGGAATAGTCAGGCCATTATAGAAGTATTTGAGAGATACTTCTGTACCTAACACTTCTATATATTAGTGTTTGATAAACTTCAAACCAGTTTCAAAATAATCAAACTTGTCTTTTCTGAAATGGAACAGTTATTTAAACAAGAAGCTTACTTTTATGCTTTTTCATTGCTAATAATTATGAACTATATGCATTAAAACACATATATATGAGAAGAATCATTTAGATGTTAATGTGTTACCATAAGAAGATATATTGATTGAGTTTAAAAAGTGAATATGGTAAATGCATATGATTAAGCTGAATATGTAAAGTGAAAAGAGAGGTGAATGTATGTAAAAAATTTACGTGATAGCTCAGAGAGTTCATTTATGTACCAAATATATGAAATCTCATATTTCACCAGTGGTGAAAAAGCCATTTCCTTTATAATCTTTCATGGATGTCTCTTCTCTATTGCTTTCCAGAGCTTTAAGATAATTCAGAACTAATTATTATTTTCATATAATGGAAAAACTGGCCACTGTAAAATTTGCCTGTATATTATCTGAATTTGTTACTGCCTAGCCTTTTAACTCTATTATATAGTACTTAGGAGAATGAGTTTAAGTCTTTCCTTTTTTACTAAGTAGCTGAGTAAACCTTTTCAGTCAAGATTCCATCATACTATAATGATTAGAAGACTGCTGTGTTGCACTACAATGCTGAAAGCAACTAGGTAAAAATATCAGCTCTCTTTGGGCTTGATCTCTTCTGCTCTCTTCAAGCTTATAGTTTTATTGGAGATGGTCTTTGATTCCTTCCAAGTAAAAGAACAAATATTTATGGATTACATAGGATTGTGGTAGGGAGACACAGTGAGTGAATAGGAGCCTGGTCTTTGTTGTCAGCTGCAGTTTGATTCTTTGCTCTGCCACTTATTAACTAGGTGGGGAGTTTTTTTTTGCCTCAGGGTATTAAATAAGATAGTATATATAAGGTGCCTTAGTGTCAAGACAATAGAAAAAGTAGTTCAACTTTAACTAAAAGAAAATCAAGTCACTCTTTTAGTCTAGTGTGTTTGAAAGACAGCCTGTGGCCATACTGTGTCTTAAATGACTGATCAGATTTAATTGTATTTTGAGCACCAGAGCCTAAAGCTAGAGGAGAGGACAGGACTACTTTCCTCAATTATTGCTCTATCAGAACATCATAGTGTAACCAAGACCATATGCAACCATAATCCTTTATTCATTTCCTATAACCTTGGCCCAAACATCTCAGTAGATGAATGTTTTTCTAGCCCCATGTAATGCTATTTAGAGTGTGGAGTAGAAATGCCATCAGATGAACAGATTGTGCACAAGCGTTGTAATGACCATATGTAGGATTTTTATGATCACTCAAAATTGTACTCATTAAATACAAAACAAGACTTATTAGATCAGTAAGTGCTTCCCTGAGCATTTTGGGATAGCCAAAAATTATGGTACACTGGTACTTAAAAGATAGAGTTATTCTCTGTCACAAAATAGCAGCTACAGCAAATGTCTAGGCTGGAAAGCTCAATTTGCTGAGAAGGGTCTTCTGAAGATAACAGACAAGAAGTGCTAGTGTGGCCTGTGAGCAGTCAAAATCGCCTGGATTCATTTTAAAGCTAGCCTACAAAGTTCTTAGGGACATATTTTTTCTCTATAAAGCCTTTGCTTTGATGAGAAGTCTGGTTTATGGCATAATCTTGCTTAGTTTCTTGGATTAAAGTAAAGACAAAGTAGCATTTTAAACATGTATACTATTTGGCAAAACTATTTTAATTTTTTTTCTTGAAAACTAAGGGTAGAACTCTGGTTTTAATAAAACTAAATCTTTTTGTTTAAAAATATTTGTATTCTTGTAGTTTTACCAATTACTATTATATTCACAAAATATTTGTAAATATATAAATGCCCCTAAAAAGTTGTTTTCCTTATTATCATCATAGTACATATTTTTAAGCAAATAATTAAGGACCCTGAGTATTGAGAACTGCCACCCTAAACGTGTTTACTTTTTACACAATTTACAAAGTCTCTGTACCATATTTCTTTACTGTCCCTGGCTTTCTAAGTTTGTAAATAGAGGCAAATGGCATAAAATCACTGTGCTTTAATTTCTTATGTATGAAATCATGTGCCTTTATCAAATGGTCAAGAGTTTTGGTACTGATAAAGTCAGTTTTGCTGGATTGTGTTTGAAAACTTAGAGCTCCATATTTAGGAAAAGCATTTCGAAGGTCTCTTTTGAAGAGTTAAGAGTGTTAGTGACTTGACTGTAGCAGAATTGGCTCTCTTCCAACACTGCACTGTACCTGCTTATGAACATAAAAATTCTCTCTTGTGGTATCCTGCTCTCCTACTTAAAAAAAAAAAAAAAAATTAGCAAATGCACATTTGCAATTAACTCCATGTCTAGAGTATGGTGCCTAAATATCACTTGCCACTAAAGGGACTTGGAGGAACATTCTAAAGTACTCAGAAGCCAAATGCAGTGATTCCCATGGGCTTAAGTTGGTGTACTTTGAGCATCAAAGTAGAAAATGGCTGCAAGGAAATAAGACAAATCATATATAAAAAAAAGTATTAGTTCATAATGGTATAAACAAAGAAAACTGAAATACTTCTATCTGAAATGTAACAACAGGGACCAGATTTACTCTCTTCCCTGAAACAAACCCCCAAATAGACAAAAATGTATGAAACAGTAGTTTTTAAGACACTGGGTATCAGACAGCCAAGAACAGTGATTTCTGAGATATGGGAAACAAATAAGAGAAGTTCTGTGATTGTCTCAGTTTACTGCATTCAAAGGGTTTACAGATTGTTGCACAAGGAGGGTTATCCCAGGCAAAATTCAGCAAACTATTTGTGGTGACTAGACAAATCAGAAAGGCCAGGGCAGCTAAAGCAGTAGGTTTCAGAGGATAGATATTAGAATGGAGAGAACTGCAGTGAGAAGCACAGATATTTGTAGGGTATCTTCCCTTGTGCATCCATTCCAAAATAACCCATGAGTGAAGAAGTCAAAAGAGAAATTAAGAAGTATTTTGAAGTGAATGAAAATGAAAACACAATATATGAGATTTAGTGCTATGTTGCTAAATTACTACTTAGGTTAAATAATAGAACTAAGTACCTATATAAGAAAAAAAAAATCTGATTGATAATCCCAGTTTCCATTTTATGAAATTTGAAAAAAAAAAAAAGCAGATTGAAACCCTAAGTAAGTAGAAGGAAAAAAAATAGAAAAGATCCAAGTAGAAATCAATGAAGTGGAAAAATAAGAAAAGAGAAAATCAGTGAGCGAAACCAAAAGCTAGTTCTTTGGATAAGATAGATAACAACTGATAAATCCCTCATCAGACTGATTAAAAAAAAAAAAAAAGAAAAGGTGAAATTGTCACTCCAGGCTGAGACTGGAGGATCTGGGTTCATGGCCAGCCTCAGCTACTTAGTGAGGCACTCCACAACTTAGTGAAACCCTGTTTCAAAATAAAGAATAAAAAATAGGGCTGGGAGTATAGCTCGGAGGTAGAATGCCCCTGAGTTAAGTCCCCAGTACCGAAGCTGAGACAAGAGGATCGCAGGTTTGTGGCCAGCCTCAGCAACTTAGTGAGAATCTGTTTCAAAAATAAAAAATAAGATAGGGCTGGGGGTATATCTCAGAGGTAGAATATCCCTGGGATTATTCCCAGTAAAACACACACACACACACACACACACACACACACACACACACACACACACAGAGAAAAAACTAAAACAAAACAAAAAGAAAAAGAAAATATGGCATAACCTAGTATTGTTTAGCTTAGAAATGCTAAATTGGTTAGATACTCAAAAATAAATCAAGATTACAAGATTTACACACAAAATCAATTGTGCCTGCAAAGTAAAGAAAATAACCAAGAGTAAAAAGATAATCTATGAAATGGGAGAACATACTTGCAAACCATACATTTGATAAAGGTTAATATCCAAACTATATAATAAGCTCAATAATAAGAAAACAACCTGATTTTAAAAATAGAAGGACCTGAGTAAACATTTTTCTAAGAAAGACTACAAGTAGCCAGTAGGTATAATGCTCAGTGTCATTAATTTTCAGGGAAATCTAAGTTAAAATCATATGAGATATTACTTTATATCTGTGAGAATGCTGTTATCACAAAGAGGAAAAATAACAAGTGTTGGTGAGGATGTGGAAAAAAGGGAACCCTTGTGCACTATTGGTGGGAATGTAAATTAGTATTGTCATTATGAAAAGCAGTTTAGAGATTTCTCAAAAAACCAAAAATAGAATTACCATACTATCCAGCAATCTTGCTAGTGGGTATATAGCTAAATGAATTGAAACCAGTGTGCTGAAGAAATGTCTGCACTTTCATGTTTATTACAGAATTATTCATAATAGTTAAGAAATGGAAATAACCTAAGTGTCCACCAATAGATTAAGGGATAAAGATATTATGATATATATACTCAGTGGAATACTATTCAGGTTAAAAAAAGGAAATCCTGTTATTTGTGACAACATGGACTAACCTAGAGGATACTATGTTAAGTGAAATAAGTGAGGCAGAAAAAGACAAATACTGTATGATTTTACTTATACATGGAATCTAAAAGAGTTGAACTAATAGAAGTGGAGAGTAAAATGGTGATTACCAGAGGCTAGTGATGAAGGGGGTTGGAAAGGAGCTGGTTAAAGGTTACAACATTTGGTTAGATAGGAGGAATAAACTTAGAGAATCAGTGGTACACTATACTGACTACAATTATAACAATGTATTGTGTGTTTGAAAATTACCAAGAGTAGATTTTAAGTGTTTACATGAGGTAATCCATATGTTAATTAGCTTGATTTAGCTATTCCATAATATGTGTGTGTATATATATTAATATATCATGTATACCATAAATATATATTTCATTTTTTAATTAAAAACATTAAAAAAATTTCAAGACATGTAAAAAATCACTTATTTTTATATGCTAGCAACAATCTAAAAATGATATTAAGAGAACAATTCCATTTATACTATCAAAAAGAATAAAATACTTAAGAGCAAGTTTAATAAAGAATGTTCAAGACTGTACTGATACAATATTGCTAAAAGGAAGTAAGATTAGCCCCACTCAGAAAATCAAGGGTCATATTTTCTTTCATGTGTGGAAAAAAAGAAAGAAAAGGAATCTCATGAAAATTAGGAGACAAATGGAGTAATAGAAGGAGATTGGGGAGGGAGTCAGGAGGGTAAGGGGAAGTCTGGGGAAGGAGATGATAGAACAAATAATGTTATGTGCATATTAGAATGCATCAGTATGAATCTATCAAGACCAGGTACAATTACAATATGCCAAAACAATTTAAAATAAGACCCACATAATGAAAAGGTTGTCACTGTTCATGGATTGGAAGATGTAATATTGTTAAGATGCCAATACCATGAAAAGCACTTTATGGCATCAATGCTATCATTAAGAAAATCTCAACAGTCCCTCCCCCCCAACAAAAAAAAAATGGAAAAGTTGCTCCTAAAGTTATAATTGGATTGTGAGAGACCCCAAAAGCCAAAGCAATCTCAAAAAAGAAAAACAATGTTGGAAGACTTATACTTCATAACTTCAAATCTTACTACAGAGGTACAGGAATCAAAACAATGTGGTGCTTATATAAGGTCAGGCATATAGATCAGTGGGAGGGAATATGAACTGGGCACTGGATGATATTTAAGGATTATTGTTAAATTTGTCAAGGATGAAGTGATACGTTTATTATATTTAAAAAGTAACAGTATGAGCCGGGCGTGGTGGCGCACGCTTGTAATCCCAGCATTCGGGAGGCTGAGACCGGAGGATCCGGGTTCGAGGCCAGCCTCAGCTACCTAGTGAGGCCCTCCGCAACTTAGTGAGACTCGGTTTCAAAATAAAGAATAAAAAATGGGGCTGGGGGTATAGCTCGGAGGTAGAATGCCCCTGAGTTCAATCCCCAGTACCGCCAAAAAAAAAAAACCAAAAAAAAA
>PVLC010009695.1:0-53297 GCA_004027655.1 Graphiurus murinus | reverse complement strand
AATCTCAGACACTCCATTTTACCTGATATCCACTGTTTTTTTTTTTTTTTTTTTTTTATCTCCGTTGTACCAAAATGGTGATTTGAGTAGTGTATTGTTGCTACATTTGTTTCTCTTTAACTTGGTTGTTGGTACATAAGTTACAAAATAAGTGAATTTAGAGATAATAAAAGGCTGCAAGAAAATAAACCTATCAAGAATTACAAGAAAATGCATGTTACTGAAATGGAGAAAAAAGCCAGCAAAGTGGGAATCTCAAAGAGGCTAAAGCTTTTGCTTTGTAAAATTCAAGATTTAGTTGTATCTTGAAAGTCTTTGAACTGGGCAGCTCAGGAGACGGTTCTTGCCCTTCTCTGACTACATGGGTGTGGACAAGTTGCCATCATTGGCAATAATTTTCTAGGCCTACAAAATAAGGGGTCTATATCAATTAGAGCTTTTCTGGATGCAAGTGAGAGAAATCCAGTTAGAACTGGCTCAATTTTAAAAAGGGATTTATTGATTTCTAAAATTGAAAACAGTACGCTGACTTCAGGCACAGCTGCATCTCCAGGTTCTCCATCTATTAGATCTAATTTTTATTGTGTTGGCTTCATTTTCTAGCATGTTCTACCCCTGTGATTCTGTGATGACAAGATTGTTCCTTGCATCTCCAGATCTCCATTCAAAAAACCTCAAGCACAGCAAGAAAAAATAAAAAAGTTTGTACTTCACCATAATCTCCACCCAGAACAAGACCCAGGACTAAGTTTCAGTGCATTTGATTGACTTCAGTCATATCTCCAAAACACTCACTGCATTTTCTTCCAACTGGCTGGACCCAGGTAAAACATCTTCCTCTGGAGGCAGTGATACAGTCTGAACAAAGACCGAGAGTGAGGAAGAATTGATTTCCAGAGGAAAAGGAAGAATTGTGGAATAGAGGGAAATGGCCTTTGAAATCCCCCCCACAAAAGACGCCATTATAGGATGAAACCTGTTGTCTTTGAGGTGCCCTTTGACCCCTATCTGTCAAAAGTCACCTCTTGAACACTTTCCTTTATTAGGTAAGGAAATTGTTACGAAGGAAGTCTGGTGATTTTCCTGTGCGACATAGCTAATGACAGAAACAGAATCTGGGTCTCTTAATTTGCAGTCCTGTGCTCTGCATCTCTTCAAGGGTTCCAACTATAAGTGATTACGATGGACTTAGAAGACGAGAGTTGACCTGTGAATCCTATCACTTCAAGCAAGTGTTGTAATGAGTACCATGTCCTTTACTTCTTCTGAGGATGCCATTAGGAACCTCTGGCAGCATCTGCATTGCCTAGATCAGCTGGTTGACTCTCTACTTTGAACATGCTACACATAGTATCTGATTTTAGTCTAGCCGAAAAGGCTTTTAGTTCTCATTTTTAATGTCTGGGAAGAACACACTCCTGGTTACCATGGCAACCATCTGGAGGTGACTCCTTATATGTGGAGAGGTGGTTGCCAACAATAATGCTGCTTCTTTTTCTTGATCTAGACTAGCCCTGAGAGTGGGCGTGTGGGACCCAGGCATGCCTGATTTTCCTTTTCAAGCTTTTCAGATGATAATGTACAGTCAGTGTTAGGAGTCCCTGACATAGCCCTTTAATTTTTGTTAAGACAGGTTTGATTCAAAGTTCCACATTCCCTGTTTCACTGAAGAATCCCCCATACCTGCTAACTTCTTTAAATTTGCATTATATATGTTTTTCTCTTCTCAAAGGATCATGTCCACTCTGGTGTATCATGTGATTGCTGGCTTTCCAAGGTGCAAACTCATGAATATTCTTAATGAGAACTGTGGTTTCCTGATCTTTCTAATCGGGCTATGTTGGAACTTAATTGCAGCAAGGGACTAGGAACATCTGGCAGGTCTAACAGCCATGATCTGTGCTTCTGAATATGCTGTATGAATTACCAGCAGAGTAGTGCATCACCGTGATTGCTGAAATGGATATGTGGAAGGAGAAGAAAGCAAAGCAAATAACAACCTCTCAATCAAGTTTTGCAGAAGGCCCTGATGATTAACTAGCTACAGGCAAAGTTTACTCTTCAACTGAAAACATGAGCAACAACATGAAACAGGCACACCTACCACCTCCAAATTTAGGGACGGTGAAAAGAAACATCTCACTTTTTTACATCAGCAGGCTGTCCAGTGTTTGTCAACCCATTTCCGAATGATTTTACTTTCCTCCCTTCATTATTGTGAAGCTCAAATTTACTCTATTAAATTTGATGTTATTTACTCAATTTATGTCAAAATTTTGTTCTCATGACCTGGGAAGTGATAATCTTCAAAAAATGTGATGATATTTAAGATGTAGTCCTTGAAAACTGAATGAAAAAAAAAATGTCATAGATTCTACCTTATTTTTGAGACTTTAAGGGACTAAGTTTAAATTTAAATGTTCATAATTGAAAATAATGTGGAGCATTTTGGTAAGTAATAATAGAGAATTTATTCAGTAAATATTTATGGAGCATGTACTATTTGCAAACTCTTCTGGTAGGCACCATAAAGGATATAAAAATGAATGTTCCTAGGATGTTTACAACTATAAGAAAAGATGAGAGAGTTCTTAATAACTAGTATGCTAGGCAATATTTGATAAAGGATGATAGAAGTCCAGAGTAGGCAGACTCTGTAGTTAGCAAGGGTAAGGTAAAAGGAAGAGTAGAAGCAACTTTTTATAAGAAACAAAAGGAAAACAGAAGGTTGGAGGTGAGACTCATGAGTGTATATATGAGAAATAAGTCACAGATTTATTTTTTGCATGGTATCACATTAAATTCTTGAAATAACCTGTAATCACTCCCAATTTACAGATGAAAAGACTAAAAAGCAATTTCTTGGCGATCATTTAGGCAATAACTAGTGGCAAAGGAATTTAATATTAAGGGAATATTTAAAAAGTGACCATTACATTTGGCTTATTTGTAAGAAGGTCTGGGAAATGAGGCTGGAGTATAGTCAATTAAAGCAAGATCACACAGAGATGGAATGACAGGCCGCTGAGTTCAAAGCCAACCCCACACATAATATGAATCACTCATAATCTAACCTAAAACTCGGCCATGGAACCCATGCCCAGAGAGGTGAGATTGCAGCCTAAGGCCAGAACCTGCAAATATTAGAAGTCCTCCCCCACATTTTCCAGGGGTTTTTACATTTAATTCCTCTAATTTCCCAACATCCCCATGCTCCTGCATCCTGTACATCTATGTAGCTACAATGCCCAACTCTACACTAGCTATATATACCTTATAATCTTTGAAACTTTTCCAGAGATAAATAGAAGTCATGGGGAAAGATTATATAAAGGAATGAGATGTCTTCTGCCATCACCTGAACCTATTCCTCTGTCCTTGATTTTTTGTTTTTCTAGTCCTTTCCCTTCTGGCACAGGTTACTCTTATTTTGTCTCTCGAGAGTGGTTCCTTGGCACTTAGGGTTATGGGCATGGGTGGATCCTTAGCACTTCATCTTCTCTCCCAATACCTTGAGGTATCACTTCTTAGCAAATGCAAGGTTCTCCCTGGAAGAACTTCTACTAAAAGATAGATTGGATCAGTGAGATCCTGGAGGTCATTGTCCTTGTGCAAAATGAATCAGTAAGTACTTTGCCCAGATGTTGACAGTCGGGATGGCAGAATCAAGAGAGGACAGACATGTGGCAAGAGAAAGGATAAATGATTTTTCAAATAACAGGAAGGAGAGCTGTTCTATTCTGCAGATTTCTTTGCACCTTGAAAACTCCCTAAGTTCTTAATGAGGCTTATGATATACATCTTTTTTCTTCCTGGTCAAAAAGCTTTAGCTCAAGCTAAATTTTGGATATAAGACAGTATTCTCCCTAAGATTAAAAAAAAAAAAAAAATAGAACATCAGCAGGTGGCCTCAGAAAAGAATTTTCCTAACATGCTCTACACTTTTATCAGAGAAATTTTTTCATACCACTAAATTTTTTTTTTAAAGTCATGATTTAGGTTCCAGATATTTAAACCTTTGTTTCCATTTAGTTTGCTTTGCAAAGCCGCAGATTAGCTAGAGCACACGGTTGTCTGTGACCCACCAAGCAGCAGAGATCACTGACGCAGCGAGAGAGCAGGCCAGGGGAGTCATTCGTCTTTTCAGCAGGCACACACAAATGAGCCTTCCTGCCATGTGTTCCACAGCATTCTTTTATTTCCGCTCAGGTATTTGACCCCCTATTGAACAGAGGCATTGATCAAAGTCAGAGCTGTAGAGTGACTGATAGAATCGCTCTGTTTTTCAGTAAATCAAATCTTAAACAGAATTGAAAGTAAAATTCTCAATATTTAATTCCTATTCCTGAATCTCTAGCTTATGTGAACACAAAGATGTGGCTGAACTATCCTGTATTTCTGGTTTCCCTTTGAAAAGAGACGCAGCCAGGACATTCTACAATGAGAAAGATTTTTTTGTGTGTGTGTGTGACATGTACTGACCTTCGAGATGAAACCTAAGTAAAGGATGGTAATTTGAAATAAAGCTCCTTGTGTCTATTTCTAAAGAATTATGACTTGGAAGGTTCATGTGAGGTGAAGGAGAACAAGAAGAAATAGACATCAAGTTGGGATGCCGTGCCAAACATCTGGAGGAGAGAATGAAAGCATTATGGGAAAACAGATGGAGGGAAGCTTGGCCAGATAAAATTAAAGGCAACGCCGCTCAGTATCTGATTAGCTAAGAGAAATCTACTTAAAAGGAAAGTATCTATAAAACCTGTATTTTAAATAGCCTCTTGACATGAAAACACTTAAAAAAATTAGAGCTCTTATCAGGCATTGAGGCTTACTTTAATTTACTAATTACTGAGTGCACTGTTGCTATATTTTTTTATTAGAAACAAGACTGTAATTGATAACCAAAAGGCTTACAGATAAAGACCCACACTTAAAATTATTTCTATGTCATTTTAATTAGCCTACTGAAATTCCATTCGAAAAATTAGGTTCTAAATTGCGCATTTGTGTGTGAGAATTAGATATCTGTGTTTGTCGAGAGAAGCTGGTAAAGCCTCCTTGGGAATTGGTTGGACCTCTGCAAGAAAGAGTTCACTTTGAACATTTTCTCCATTAGCTATAGTGAGCACAGGCTGAGGGCTCACACGCTTTGCAAAAGTACAATACAATTTTTAAGAACTGATTTTTTAAAAAAATTATCATTGAGTCAAAAAATACTAAACTCTAAAATGGAAATTAGTAAGAACATCAAGAATATATAATAATATCAAAAGCAAAATTATAAAGAGGTTTACACATCTGTACAACAAAATCCGGCATTGTATTTAATGTGACAAATGTGATATGAAATTTCTAAAATCAAGATGCCTGGATTCTAAAAATCCCTGCTACTGTGGGGAGAAGCAGCCTTCTCAGAGAGCACCCACATTCTCCTGCTCTACATTCCTTTTGTAGCCCAAAGCTCTCCAAATCCCTTAGCTTTTCGGGGTCACTTTTCATTTGCTATCCAAACAAAATGTTGAGTCCCCAGTTCCTGAGCTGGGAGACGCTCTGCACACACCTGGAGCACCCACGGCACTCCCTGGATGTTTGCTAGCCTGGTTGTGAATTCTTGAGCCCCACTGACCCCACTTCCTGTGGCTCCCCACTCCTCCTGATGAGTGCTACGTGCACCCACCTATCTCCTCATTGCTTCACTACGATTGTTAAAAATATTCTTTCATCTCATCACAATTTCCATTGGGTGTGACAGACTTTTCTGAATGTTTGGGAATAATGAAGAGGGACTAGCACCTCATGGAATAGTAAGCAACTGAAAAGCGGGGACAAGAGAGTCCTATACCCACAGTCCCTCCACCAGCTTGGAAATGTCTACTGGAACCTTCTTTCCTTGGGCCTCAGCCTGCTGCCATATGGCTGGGCACACTGTCCCTACCAAGATTCTCATTTTCCTAGAGCCCCCAGGCCACCAGAGGAAACATGAGCATCCCCGCTCAGACCCCCAAACTTTTCTTACCTGTGGCTTTCCTTTGTGTGCCTCATGATGCCCATTGTGGCACCCTGCCCGCAAAATCATTTGTTGTCCTTAATTAAATTTGGCCACATCCTTATACTGTGGAAACTAAAAAGTAATTTTTCTTGTATTTTTTTTTGGGGGGGGGTATAATAGTAATCTTTCCTTTCCTGAAACACTGGTAAGGAAGAGACACATGGGTCAAAAAAATAAATGGCGAATGCTTCAGCAAGATTTCTTTCCCTTTGACTTTTTTTTCCCCTCATTTTGAGAAGGCTTTGAAAACATAATTCTTGGAAATTCAAGTCATTCTTACATAACTGAGAAGGCAGAGGACAAGCAGCCATAGGACCTGGCATTTGCTTCCATGGATCACCATGTTTCAACTGAAGACAGGGGTTGAAGCCAGTGTAGCGAGCTCAGGAATGGCTTGTGCAGTGGAGGCGATCACCATCAGAAGAGATACATAAAAAAGACAGACCTGGGACTGAGAGCCAGCAGGGGCCCCAGGGCAGAGGTACTATGAGAGCCAGGCCTTGAGAGAAGAGAAGGGTCATTTTCTAGCAAAGCTAAGGAACCGTTTGCTTCTGCCTCATTCGACTCTGGGCATCTTGACTGAAAACTTGCCCAAAAAGGTCATTTTGTCTCAATGATATAGCTCAAATAGACAAAACCACATTGTTGCTTTACTCTTCAGTTAATGAAAAAATGTTTGCTTATTTTTACCAAATTTGCTACCCTATAAATGGATTCAAGGTGCTCTTTGATTCTGACTTGGGCTCGGTGTGCTATTTTTCCCCCATTTTACTAACGATAGTCATTATACCCTACTCTATGAAAAGCACTGTGATTGAAGACAGGACAAGCACAGTAAGACATGGCCTCCCAGTGGCCCCGTGACTGATGAAAGAGATGATAGAGATGCAAAAGAAAAATAGCGAACAGTGTAGTAAATGGTGAAACAGAGAGCCGGGGACACAAAGAAAGGGCAACCAGCTCCTTCCAAGTATGTTACAGATGGTTCTCAGAGGAGGGGGCTTCCAAGCTCCTTCTCCATGAATGAGTGGGAGACCCCTGGTGAGAAGAGAAGGACAGCATTCCCAGAGAGGAGGCACAATGTGCAAAGACAGAGGGATACAAATGACTGGAGTCTAAGCTTTCCACAAAGCTTCTCTTCCACAAAGTGTGGAAGAGAAGGGCAGAGAATGGGCCACAGATTTTAGGATGCTTATGCTCAAAACAGGTTTAAAAGGTCCTTGAGTTGCCACTGAAAGGACAGGTACTGGTCAAGTTCATGGAGGCAGGGAATGTGGTGAGGCAGGCTGAGCCAGCCCATCCCACTTCCACAGAGCAGGACTGCTTCCAGATGTTCCACATGTTGGAATTCCATATTACATTTCATTTCCAGGGTGGGGGAAGGCTGATGCTTAAAAAAAAGAAAAGTAGATGACAGTGAAAACCAGAACATGGAAAGACAACATCAGTACCAGTTAGCAAGTAGACTGGAAGAGGTGAGATGAGTGGTTATTGAAATGGTTCAAACAAGACATGAAACTCAAAGGGAGGTGGGACATAGGTTGGAAACTTGAATGTAGCCATTACGAGATTCTCAGTGTACCTCAGGGTATTTCATAAGGTAGGAGAGTGTCCTTGAGATTTAAGGTTATGTTGAGTGAAAGGAGAGAAATAAATAGTACATAAAATTACCCATTCGCCTCACTTAGACCCTGTTCCCCTTATGCTAGCAGGAGGGGTGATGCAAAAATGGGTCCATTAAGGACTGTCTTCATGTCCTGTCTTCTATATTGTTAGAATTCAGCTGACAGCTGCTAATGGTAGGCAGGGATGGGGTATGGGACAGAAAAAAAGATGTCAAAGTCATGGAATCCAAAATGGTTGTCAGTTCTCTGCCTCAGGTGCAGAATTCTCCCTGGGGAACCAGAGGACCATGTGCTCTGGTGCAAGGCACTCTTTGTCTACATTTTGCTTTTATTTTTTATTGACACATACCAATTTATGGGGTAAAATGTGATGTGTCCATAGGTGTATACATTGTGCAATAATCAAGTCAAAGTAATTGGCATACCCATCACCTTAAACATTTATTATTAATTTTTGTAAAAACATTCAAAATTCTCCCTTATAGCTATCTGAAATATACAGTGCATTGTCTTTTATCTATTTCTTTACCTTTTTTGCAAAACAGCCGCAGACTTTACATCTCTTATCTAATTGTAACAGTATACCTGTTCACAAATATCTCTCATCTCCCTGTCCTCACTATTCCCTCCAGCCTGTGAGAATCTTTACTTTCCACTTTTATGAGATCAACATGTGCAGATTCTGCATAAGAGTGAGATAATGCAGTATTTGTCTTTCTTTACCAGGCTTACTTCATTTGACACGATATTCTCCAGGCCCATCTATGTTGTCAGAGATGACAGGATTTCATCCTTTTAATGGCTGAATAATATTATATATATGTGTGTGTGTGTGTGTGTGTGTGTGTGTGTGTGTGTGTGTATGCCACATTGTCTTTTTCCAACCAAAGTGATTGGCACTTAGGTTGTTTATATTTCTTGGCTATTATAAATAGCATTGCAATAAACATGGGAATGCTGATATCTCTTCACAATATCTTTTTAATTTCCTTTGGATATATACCCAAAAGTGAGATTACTAGATCATATTGTAACTCTATTTTTAATGTTTTGAGGAATCTCCATACTGTTATCTATAATAGCCATGCTAATTTCCATTCCTGCCAACAGTGTATGAGTTGCCTTTTCTCCTTATTCTCACCAGCATTTGTTACTTTTTGGTAATTGCCATTTTAATTGCTATGAGGTGATAGTGATGTGACATCTCATTGTGGTTTTCATTTATATTTCCCTGATAGTTAATGATGTTGGGCATTGTTTTGTTTTGTGGCATTGGGAATTTAACCCAGGGGCATTTTACCTCCAAGCTACATCCCTAGCCCTATTTCATATTTTTATCTTGAAACAGAGTCTCACTAAGTTGCTGAGGCTGGCCTCATACCTGCCATCCTCCTATCTCAGTTTCCTAAATATGGGGATTATCGATGTGCGCCCCCACACTTGGTGGGCATTTCTCCATCCTCATATGCCTATTGAGTCTTGCCTACTTGCTAATCTGAATTTATTTATTTATTATTTATTTTTCTACTGAGTGGTTTGTATTTCTTTTCTTTTTTTAATACAATTTTATTGTTCCCTTATAACTATACATCATAATGAAGTTCAGAATGATAGGAATATACATGCACATAGCACTTGGTGATTATAGATTCTAGAAATTAACTCCTTGTCAGATGAACAACTTGAAAATATTTTCTTCCATTCTGTAGGCTGTTTCTCCATTCTTTTGACTAGCTCCTTTGCTGTGCAGAAAAATTTTAGTTTGATGTAATCCCATTTGTTATTTTTGCTTTCATTGCTTATGCTTTTGAGGTCTTATCTAAAAATTCCTTCCCTGGACTAATATTATGTAGCTTTTTTCTTATGTTTTCTTCTAGTAGTTTTAGATCTTACATTTAAGTGTTTTGTCTATTTTTAGTTGATTTTTGTATATGCTGAGAGATAGGGGTAATTTCATTCTTTTGCAGATGGGTATTCAGTTGTTCTAATACCACTTACTGAAGAGACTGTCTTTTCCCCCATTGTGTTCTTGACACCTTTGTCAAAAAATGAGTTGGTTGTAAATGCATGGACCCCAAATAGCCAAAGCAATCTTGGGCAAAAAGAGCAAAGCTGGAGGAATCACAGTACCTAACTTAAAGATATACTATAAAGCAACAGTAACACAAACAGTATGACATTGACAAAAAAACAGACCAATAGACCAAAGGAACAAAATAGAGACTCTCTAGCCTATTTAAGGCACCCCTATATTTACCTGTGTAGGGTCTTCCTCTTCTCTGCTTCAGCTGCACTAAGTGGCTTCCCATTCCTTATCTTATACCTGTGCTTCCTCTCCCATAGTCTTTTGGTCCAGCTGATGCCTGCCTCCTCCTTTTCCCTCCCCCGAGGCCCATCCTCCTCCACATTATAAATCAACCTCTCCACACAACTGTTAAACATTCCAGAACTCAAGGTTAGAAAAGGAAAAGAATGGAGACACCATTATTGTGGCCAAGCCTAAGGTAGGGAGATGTAAAGTGTAATTAGACCCTACGTGACCTACAAAGGTTAAATTCCTGCTATTCCAGCCCCCTGTATCTTATAACACCAAAAAAAAAGTGTTTACTTCTCAAACTTCTGTTGCATCATAAAATAAGTAGAGCTAGAAATAGAGACAGGGATAGAGATGTAGAAATACATATATAGATACAGAAACATACACAGAGTTGCTCTATTTCCTTAATTTTGAGAAGATTCTGTTTCTTTCAAGGGGAATACAGCTCATATACCTTTCTGTCACATTTACAAACATTGAGTGTTAGCGTTTCAGTGCTATGACCAAAATATCTGACATAAGTAAGAAGTAAGGACTTATTCAGGCCACAGATTCAGAGGTGGTCTCAGGCCATGGTTGGCTAGCTGCATTGCACCGGGACTGTGGGGAGGCAGAACATCTTGGTGGAAGGGCGTGATGGAGAAGAGTTGCTCACCTCCTGGCAGCTGGGAAGCCCAGGACCAGGGGGAGGACAAGAAATACCCTTGCAGGCACACCCCCAGTGATTTACCTCCTCCAAACAGACCCAGCTTCCTACAGTGCCCGCCACTTCCCAACAATGCCATGAAATGATTAATCTACTGATGAGGCCAGAGCCCTCATGATCCAATCAGTCCCCCAGAGCTCCAGCTCTGAACACTGCTGCTCTGGGGATGAAGCCTTCAACACGTGAGCCTTGGAGGGAAATTCCAGATTCAACCCATAATGTATTGCTCCTAATTAAAGTATTTACATAACTAAGTGCTAACTAATTAGATTTTCTTTCTTAAAATCACATTCACATTTGCAAGTAAAACCTAAAACAGAACAAAAGAAACCAAGATGCAGAGACCGTCATCATAGGAGACTCAAGAAGGGGCAGGGGGCATTTGGGGGCCTTCAGAGCATCCTTAGTGATGGGCATTTTAGCTGCCTGTGTCTTCTTCCACTGGAGGGGGGAGAGTCTGGCTGGAAGAATAGAAAAGGAAACCAAAGGGTAGTAGCTGGGTAATGGAGAGGACTTTTGGCTAAATCTAGGAGATCTTTCTATATGGAAGCCTACTGTCTCCATTTTTTTTCCATTAAAACTACTCCAATCCTTTAAATCCTCCCACATTCTCTGTAAACCATCCCCATTTCTATGCTAATCCATAACTATTTACTACTCTCCAAAATAACATTATGGTGAAGTAGTTAAGATCTGAGGGCCTTGAGATCTGTCAGGTTTGAGTTTGAATAAATATAAACTTATTGAGTGAATGTTGACAAGTTATTTAATATCTCTAAGCTTCGGGGTCATAAAACCTAATATTTGTAGACCATTGACTTTATGTCAAGCACTATTTTAATCACTATACTTACATTATCTTTTTTAATATAAACTCTGTAAGGTAAGTTCTGTGATTGTCCTATTATTTTATAAAGAAGGAAATGGAAGCAAAGAGAGAGGCTTTCATCCTCAAAGTGTCTCAAGATGGCAACAGAGGCTGTAAACATTGACTAAACATCTGAGAAGGAGTATTCCTTCTCTGTGGTGGAAAAAGACCAGGCTACACCTGGGAGCTGGACCTCATGGCCTGATTCTATAGCCTGGCACTAACCACTATACTCAATGGGGGTACCTGTGTACTGAGGTTGTGAGTTATAGTTATCTAGAAAGAGTGAAGCACGTAAAATCCTTAGCATGGTGCTTGCACTCCATAAATGGAAACAATTATTATTAAGAGTGTCTAGATGTTCATCGTATTTCTGACTCCATTTCCATTCTATCTTCCTACCATACTGGAGTGTTCCCAAGTGAAGAGGCCAGGTCTCCTCTTCACTAATTCCTCACTGCACACATTGGAAATCATGTACCAATATATATGGATTGCAGATAATTCTAGACTGAGGCAGTGTCGGTTGCTGTTTTTTCCCCTACTTTAATCCAAGAGAGTCAGCATTATGGCAGAGTCTGTGTTTAGACACATTCTTGTCTTGTGTCTTCATAATATGCATTGGCTTGAAATGCATATGAGTCATTGACCTGCCACAAACCAGAGATATCAAGAGAGAAAAGGAAAGAGAACAAGAAGAAAGGGAAGAGAAAGGGAGGGGGAAAAGAGAAGAAATTCTGTCTCCTTTTCAAGCCTCTTTAAGACAAGCTGTGAAAATCCTCCGATGACATTTCTCTGTGTCTCAAACCCTGACTGCCAAGGGTGATTGAAGGTTGCATCAACTACCATGTGGTGAAAATTTTGATCCCTTTTAAAAACCTGGCAAAATCAAGCATGAGGCAGGTCATGAAATTCCCATTTCTTTCTAACAGAGTCGGCGTTGCCACCTTAGGAAGAGGGAATGCGAGTCCTCTGCAAAGTTGTCAAGGAGGTTTCTATTTTGGGCCTCCAGTCTGTTTCAGCAGCGATGAGAAAAAGCAGGCCAGAAGAACACAAAAAATAGTTGAGGGCATCTGTAATATCTGTGAAAGGGACACGGAAGGCACTCGCATGTATCAGATGGAGGGGAAAATTGGAAACAAAAGGAAAATCTGGAGGCAGATAATTTAACATTCATTTATGCACTCATTCAACAAATATTTGCTGAGTGCCTACTTGATGCAAAGCCCAGCACAGGGTGATCTTATGGAGGGCATAAATATTAAAGAGGCTCCGCTCCTGCCCTTACCTTACAGTCAAGTGGGAGAGATAAGACATGCACATATTTATTATTTAGTGGTGCCATGTAAACGTTTGAGTTGGGAATCTGTGGGCTAAAAGGTTGTATTAGTTATGCTACCAAGAATGAAGACACAAATCAACCTGGCCCACAGCATGATCAGCCAACCCATGTAATCAGCTCCCCTGCCTTACCACAAACCAACAGCACCAGGTCCCAGGCCCAGGTCAGACTCAGGGAATGCAGTTACTGGGTCATCTCGCTCTCAGAGGTAGCAATGTCTATGTGAACTATGCTGAAAACCTTGTATTCAATGGCAGGAAATTTCAACACTGTAATATAAGCCACTTCAGAAATTCAGGGCGGTGGTATCCATGGTGGTTTACTGCAAAGGCTTTGGAAGCACCGTCTTGGATTTGCTTCTCAATGCTGCCTGTTGAAGGAACTTCTCTCAACCTGTTTCCTCTCCTGTAACACACATCAGTTGAGAGGATTCTCTGAAATAATATCGTTGCTCAAAAGACCGACATTAAAGTCATCGTGGTCATCTTGTATTCAGAGCTCTGTACTACTCTGCTAGGTCCTCATCCTGCAGCCTGTTCGCGATTCTTCCTTTTGTCTTGGGGGATGTGAGGTTAACCATTTCATTATTATCTTCCTCAGTTTTCATTGTTGTGGTAAAATGTACATCACAGAATATTTATCATTTTAACCATTTGTAAGTTGCACAGTTTAGAGGCACTAAGTACATTCATACTGCTGTGCAACCATCAGGACCATCATCTCCAGAACTTTTTCATCCTTCCAAACTGAAGGACCTACTGAGAAAGCCATTTCCCCTCTCCTAGCCCCTGGTGCTCTCCATTCTGTTCTTTGGCTCTATGAATTTGACTATTCTAGGCAACTCATAGAAGTGAATTTATTCAACACTTGTTCTTTTGTGTCTGTTTCATCCATGTGGTAGCATACATCAGAGTTTCACCCTTTAAAGCTGAGTAAAGTTCTATTATATGCTCAAGTCATATTTTGTTTATCCATTCATCAGTCAGTGGGCATTTGGGTTATTTCCACCTTTTGGCTATAAAAATATCTTCTTGACTCTCCCTCATTTTTAAAATCATGTTTAAAAATATTGCCATATTTTTAAAATTGCTTCTTATGCCTCTGAGTTACCATATAAGGACTGATAAGGCAATTTCATTTAAACTGCTCTGAGATTGGGGTGGGAATAGCAGGAAAGTTATTTTAATGCTGCAGAGTTTCCTTAATAAATCTAAATAATCATAAAGTAAGCACCCTTATAACTAATATAAGCTTAATCAATACAAGTTTGGCATGTTTAATATAAATTATTGCCAGGTGTGGCAGTGTACACCTGTATTCCCAGTACTTGAGAGGCTGAGATAGGAGGATCTCAGGTTTGAGACTATCCTCAGCAACATATTAAGACTCTCAGCAACTTAGCAAGACCCTATTTCAAAACAAAAAAATAAAAAGGGCTGAGAGTATAGCTTGGAGGTAGGATGCCTCTGGGTTCAATTCCCAGTACCACAAAAATAAGTAAATAAATACATTATTAAATTTAAAACCATTGGAAATATACTACTGCAGATTTTTTTCAAAAGCATTACAATTTTTTCTATAAGGATATAAGACATACAGAAACCTTATACTTTTGAATAACTATAAAAATTAGGAATCAACTAATGATTGCCTTTAAAGCAAAGTCCAGTACACCACCTGGTTTTCCAGGACTTGAAAACTAAGAATGGGCTCCACATATTTTGTTTTGTTTTGTAGTACTGAGGATTGAACCTAGGAGCATTCTACCTCCAAGCTACACCCCCAGCCCTATTTTTTATTCTTTATTTTGAAACAGGGTCTCACTAAGTTGCGGAGGGCCTCCTCACTAAG
This sequence comes from Graphiurus murinus, assembly GCA_004027655.1. Taxonomy (NCBI): domain Eukaryota; kingdom Metazoa; phylum Chordata; class Mammalia; order Rodentia; family Gliridae; genus Graphiurus; species Graphiurus murinus. The sequence continues at coordinate 38,539 of PVLC010009695.1, read as the reverse complement.
TAGCTGAGAACCTGTGATCCTCCTGTTTCAGCCTCCCAGGTACTGAAACCGGGTCTCATTAAGTTTCGGAGTGCCTTACTAGGTAGCTGAGGCTGGCCACAAACGCTGATCCTCCGGTCTCAGCCTCCCGAATGCTGGGATTACAAGCGTGCACCACCACACCCAGCTTGTCCTCGTTTTTTTAATGGCTAAAAAAAGAAATCATTAGAAGAGCAATACATAAAATGATATTCATATGTAATTTCTCAATTTAAGTTTCTGCAGCTACAAACAAAGTTTTATTGCAACACGGCCACACCCACTCATTTTTAAATTGTCTATGGCAGCATTCAAACTATAATGGCAGAGTCGAGTAGTTATGACAGAGACTGTATGGCCTTTAAACCCTAAATATTTGTGATCCAATTCTTTTTTTTTTAATCTTTAAACACAAAAACTTTTATTTTTTTATTTTTATTTTTTATACTTTCACTGGTGCATTATAATCTCACAACATAATGTAGTTTATAGTGATAGTGACATACAGTCATCCAACTCTTTAAAGAAAATATTTGCCAACCACTGATAGAAATCATCATTAATCTAATCTAATCTCTCTTTCTCATTTATACTTGAAAAAGTCAAGACCCAGGGAAGTGCCGTGTCAGACCAGAGATTATAATTTTTTTTTTGGATGTAAAATGTACAATTGATGCACAAAGAGTTTTAAAACAATTTCTGGACTAAGACAAAAGAGGTGTGCTACATATACTTACTGTAATGAAAAACCAAGAACTAGTATATTCAACATACATTTCATACATATAATGTTAAAACATCAGTGAAATATCTTGGGTGCTTCCAATTGTAAACTGTGCAGCTATAAACATAGATACACATGTGTTGATCTGATAGTTTGGTTTCCATTCTTTTGGGTAGACACCCAGAAGTGGTATTGCTAGATCATATGGTAGGTTCATTCCCATTCGTCTGAGGCTCCTCCATATTGTTTTCCAAAGTGGTTGCACTAACTTTCAATCCCACCAACAATGTATTAGTGTTCCCACTTCTCCACACCCTCGCCAGCATTTGTTGTTGTTTGTGTTCTTGATGATTGCCATTCTTTTTTTTGTTGTTGTTGCGGTACTGGGGATTGAACTCAGGGGCATTTTACCTCCGAGCTATACCCCCAGCCCTATTTTTTATTCTTTATTTTGAAACTGAGTCTCACTAAGTTGCGGAGTGCCTCACTAGGTAGCGGAGGCTAGCCATGAACCCGGATCCTCCGGGCTCAGCCTCCCCAATGCTGGGATTACAAGCATGCGCCACCACGACTGGCTGTGATTGCCATTCTGATGGGAGTTAGGTGAAATCTCAAGGTAGTTTTGATTTGCATCTCTCTGATTGCTAATGATGTTGAACATTTCCTCATGCATTTATTGGCCATTTGTATTTCTTCTTTTGTGAAGTTTCTTATTAGTTCCTTTTCCCATTTTTTGATTGGGTTATTTGTTTTCTTAGCTGTGAGTTTCTTGAGTTATCTGTATATTCTAGATATTAGTCCTCTATCAGAAGAGTAGCTGGCAAAAATTTTCTCCCACTCTGTGGGCTCTCTGTTGAGGTTCTTGATAGTTTCCTTTGCTGCACAGAAGCTCTTTAGTTTAATGCAATCCCATGTATTGATCTTCCTTTGAGTTGCTTGTGCTTTTGGGGTGTTGTTGATAAAGTTTTTACCTGTGCCTATGTGTTGAAGTGTTGGGCCTATGCCCTCTTCAAGTAGCTGCAAGGTCTCTGGCCTGACTTCCAGGTCTTTGATCCACCTTGAGTTGACTCTTGTGCAGGGTGAGAAAGTGGAGTTTATTTCCATTTTCCAAGAGTGGCTAAAAGCAATTCAGCTGTCCTGACTCCTCCCTTGAATTTCTAAACCATACCCGGTGCATTCCTGGGACCCAGCACAATGGCTCATCTTAAGACTATAGATCACAGGCAACAACTGTCACTTGGTGTAAATAATGAAGAAGGTCTGACTGCATCCTTCATCCCCTCTGCTGATTTAGGAGTAGAGCATGCTTACCTTGGAGGCTCTTAGCAAGGATCACATTGGTTCATGTCTTTAGGTGCTGACCTTTGCCCTTAATTTCTTAAACATCATTTTAGAGAATTAATTGCTTTCAGGATAAAACCTAAATATGCCATTAGGATCTTGTCCTGCCTTCACCTTCCCTGCCCAGTCTCAGTCTCCCACCACTGCCTTCCTCCTTCTCTCTCAGTACCCCACAGTGGCAAGAAGTCCCTCAACACTCCAAATCTCCTGCAGACAGATCTCACCTCAGAGTCTTTGTTCATGTTTCACGAGAAAAACAGCTAATTTCCTTGTCCACCTGGCCCCAATCCTTCTCCCTTTGCGTGGCCTCCCCAATCCCAACCATAGGCAAAAGTAATAACTCCTCACTTTGCACTTTGGATGGAATGCCAGCATCTCAGTCTTGACCTTGTATTTGAGTTGTCTGTTTAGGTCTCCATCTTTCCTGCAAGATATTGGAAAGAAAAAAAGATAAAAGGAGAGAAATAAATCCAACTGAATAACAAGTCTTTAGCCACCAATAACCTTGTTGTATATCATGATGTGTAACTTCTGCACAAGTTTCACTGAACCATGACACTGAGGTCAAAGAGAACAGAAGATAAATGTAAAACTGTGGGCAGAGGGAAAGAGTTGAGATTTAATTCATTTATTTTTCCTTTCACTCAATTCAATAGCTCAAGAAACATTTACTAAATGTCTGAAATGACATCAGAGACAAAGAATAATAAAACCGCTCTCTTGATCTCCAGTAGCTAAGGGTCTAGGAAGGGCAAAATTTGGGCTCAAATTGAAAAAAAGCATCAGCCCACTAAAATGTTGGTATTTAAAATTAGGGTCACAATTCATTAATGAGTGTGAAATCCATTTAGTGAGTTTTAGCCAAAATTATTTACAAAGAAAATAGAATAGAATAAAAGAGAAAAATATTAGAATGTGAGGTACATGGGGTAAGTATTGTTTCATGAGGCATTTTTAGTGTAAGTTTTGTGTGTGGCGTGTATGTGTGTCCTGAATTACAATGTAAAATGTATTTCTCATGGTGGATTATGATCAAACTATTTGAAAATCACTACACAAAAGTACATGAATTTAGCATAAGAGTAGAAAGAAAATTATTGTTTATAAATTTTAGATCAGAGAATGATCCATAGCAGTGTATCCAAGCTCTTGATTCACAGAAACATGAACCAATGTTATTTGTATGGTTCTAAAAACAGGGCCGCATATCCTTTGTCATTGTTTCCACTGAGAGATAGGACTACACTCCCTTTCCTTAAATTTGGGTTGGCTCTGTGGCTGCTTTGACCAATGGGGTACCATAGATATGGCACAATGGGACTTTTGAGACAGTCATAGAGCTTCCATTTTGTTTGCTGGCGCCTTGGGACACAGTGTAAATTCTACCACTGTAACATCTGAACAGGCTCATCCAGGCTGTCTGATCAGCAGTCTCATATGAGTCAAGCCTTCTGGTCATTCTCAAAAAGACACTAGCAGTATGAAGGAAACCATCATGGGCCCTTTAAGTCAGGCATTCTCCAACCAAATACCACCAAGAGAATTCATTAAGGCCACATGAAATGTAAGTATCCAAACACTGCCTCAATTCCTGAACCACAAAATTATGAGACAGAATCAAAGTGACTGATGTTTAAAGTCACAAAGTAGCTGTTGTTCATTACAAAGCAATAGGTACCCAAAACACGCACTAAAAGAATTTTTTTAAGTTTAGGGACACAATTCATGAATGGGACAGGGAGTCAACTCAGTGGGTAACAACAAGAGTTTGTTTTATTAACCAATCAAATAGGAGAAAATAGAATAGAAAATACCAGAATATACAGTAATGAGAACAGTTTTGTTTCAAGACACTTTTTCAGTTACACATACATATGTGTGTGTAAATTGGATCCCAATGTATTTTTCACTGTGAATTGTCAAAATCATTTGAGGAGCCCTGTATTAAAACATCTGTATTTATTATGAGAATGGGCCAGAAATTATTTATGAAGATCATCAGACAATATGACTTCATCAGAGGGTGAGGTCCACAGACATTTCCCAAGCATTTAATTCACAGAAACATGAACCAATACATTCACTCCTCATAATACACAGAAGCTTATACCATCTCCATGTGTTCCTATAGCAGTTTTGCCATAATGTTTAGATATTGTAACTATAATTTCCAAGTCATAGTGTCTTACACTAATATGTATAAAACATGATGTTTTGAAAATATTTTTAGTGTTTATTCTGACAGGACATTCATAAAACTAGCACAATAAACCCAGAGCCTCATTTTGATTGGTTCTTACCTAAGAATAAAGTCTTAACCTATGTGAATTCTGCATTTGAATTCTCTTCACTCTTGTTGGACTGATAAGACCTCAGTATCAACACTTATTAACTCGAATAATAAAAAACCTTTTTGAAAATGCAATAGTAAACAAGGGAGACTACAGAGAGTTCATTTTTGTTGTTGTTGTCTCAGCCAACATTCTCATGATATAATACAAGACAACTGACAATACAACTTATAGGAAGAAAAATTTATTTGCTCACAGTGTTTGGAGATTTAGAGGTTCAGTCCATGTCAGGTGGATGTGCAGAGCTCAGGAAATGCTGGCAAGAAGCAGGGAGCAAGAGCAGGGGAGGAAGAATCATATAATCCCCAGGCCACATCCACAGGGACCCCTCCTTAGCAACCAAGTCCCACTTCCCACATTGCAACCTTGTTTCCATGAGGGCTAAATCCAAACCATTACAGTTGCAAATTATATATATATATATATATATATATATATATATATATATATATGTCTTGATGGTTTATAATAAATTAGTTTACTATAGCTATTTGGAGGAAAACATACAGTGGGTCTTTTGGATCATTTCTACCATCATTTCATTGTTGATTTTCTCTCTCTTTCCTAGTGTACCCTGATCAGGGGACAATAGAATTTTCACTGATGTGAACTTTGGAATAACCTTCCATAATTCAGCATGCTGACATCTTCTCTAGAGATAATAAGAGAACTGAGCAACTGACTTCCTGTCAGCAAACCTGTATCCAAGCCTTCAGTCCTGTCACTGTTACTTTGATCAAGTCCAGTCTCTCTTTCTGTTGTTTTCTTACCAGTAAAACAGTAACAACTCATGCCTCCTAGTTTGTCCCTTTGAGAAGAGAATTGTGTGGCTTGGCCATGCCAGTTAGCAGTATGACAGAGGGTAATTCATCCAAACACATCTCATCAAATGCTCACCGAGTAACATGAAGTACCACACTATGTGGTGAAGCAAATAGTAGGAGAGGCACTTCCCTTCCTTCCCTGCCCTCCCTGCTCTGCACAGAACCAGCTACCAGAGAGACAGTAAAGAAATGAATATAGCTGAGCCCATGCAGGTAGTCCCATTCCTTGGGAGGCTAAGACAGGAAGATGGCAGGTTCAAGGTCAGATTCAGCAACTTAGCAAGACCCTGTTTTAAAATAAAATAAAATAAAAATAAATAGGATTGGGGATGTATCTCAGGTAAAATGTCCCTGGCCAAAAAATCCCCAGTACCAAAAAAAGAAGAAATACCTAAGCAAAATTGTACTGAGTGCTAAAAAGGGATGAACAAGTTATCCTGAGAGAAAAATACCTCTGAGGAGGTGACATATAAGATTTAGTTTCCACAGACTAAGAAAGTGTCAGCCACAGAAAGTAGGTGGGCCCCAAGAGAATGATTAAAAAATAATCAAAGCCAGGCTCTAGCAAGACCAGAAAGTCACTCTCCTTCTGGGCTAGGAGAAGTGTTTGATCCCCTGGCAGGAAGAAGGGTTTGCACAAAAAACTTGATCTTTCCAGGTGGAGCCTGGGGGACAGAGGGATGTGTTGAGAATCCTGGAATTTCCTGGAACATGCCACCCAGACATAACATTATTTGGGAATCATGTGTGAGGGAGGATTTTATGCATTTCCAATAGTAAAAACAGGGAGAGTGCCAAATCTGTCTCCCCGAGGCAACCCCAAGTCACACTTGTATTGAAGACAGCAGCACAAGACTTTGTAGATTCATTCACAGATTCAATGAACATTTGTGGTGAGCCACACGATATGTATGCCTGGCACTGTGATACGCATTGGAAAAAGAGAAAGACACAGTCCCTGCCTTCTGGGAGCTCAGAGCCTAGTCCAGAATAGACAGGTAAACAGAATGGTCCAATGGAACACAGCACAGCGTGCCAGAGGAAGTGAGCTCACAGTGTGACAGATGAGGGGGGTCCCTGGAACTACAGGGGGTGCCAGGTGGGGGAGGCTGACGTGTAGTAATAGCACAGGGCACGAGACACAACATCCAGTCAGGTGATTCCATACAGATGGAGCAGAACCGTTGCACTTTAAGAGGCAAAGAAGAAAAGCAGGCTAGTAGATGGTTGAGTAGATGGGCCTCTTATGCCCTTCTAAGGATTTGGAATTATTTGTTACAGGTTATGCACTGCTCATAAAACAAACACAGAAGCGATGCATCTCCTTTGCATCCATGAAAAAATAGTATTATGTTTTAGACTTAACTTTTGGGATTTTTATGTGCAGAAAAAATACCTAAATCCCAAGTATGCAATTCAATAACTTAGAAATTATATTTTAGGAAGAGATTTTGCTATTCTATTGCAATCGACCATGATGTGGCTGCTAGGTCATATTTTGGTACTATAAGGTATCTTCCCTCTGTCTTTAACGCTTACCAAAACACTCTGCTCATTTCTGATTCTAATCTATAACTCCCGCATGGTCCCTGCGACTTCATGAGGTTTCTCTGTGTGGAAACTTCTAGTCTTGTTACCATCTGCTATTGCTGCTATTACAAAATACAGGATCTGTTCTGAGTGGCTTGTTCACTATCATTAACCTCACTGGGCAGAGCCTGGTGCTAGGCTGCTGCATCAAGTGCTGGCCAGCCTGCATTCTGGGGGTCTCTCCTGGTCCAGTTGGCTGGTACAGGAAGATGGAATATGGAATTCCTCTGTGCAAAGGATGATGTGGGATGCTCTCTAAGAAGAGGCTGTGAGCTTGAAAATTTCCCCTCCATTTTGGGAATTGAGGGAGACGCAATAGAGACGACCTTCTGTATCCATTCGTTCCACATCCACACAATCAACCAAGCACAGACTGAAAATGTTTTTAAGAGTTGCATTAGTACTGAACATGTACAAACTCTATTTTTGTCATTATTCCCTAAACAATATGGCACCACAACTATTTATATACCAAGTATATGACATCAGGTATTATAAGTAATCTAGAGATGATTTAAAGTATACAGTGTTGATTATGTACAAAAACGACACCAATTTATATAAAGGACTTGAACACCCATGGATTTTGTTATTTGTGGGAGTCCTGGAACCAGTCCCTGAGGGACACCAAGAGGCAACTGCATTCATTTCTGTATTATAATAATGAGCCACCTTAAAGAGAATGCTTTAAAGTAGATCTGTGGCAGGCGAGAGTCCAAGACACACAACACAAGATGGCATAATGCAGAGGATTTCTTCATAGGAAAATGTAGCATAAATCTTATTACAATGATTTTGTGCCATTACAAGGCTTCCTCTACCTGAGAGATCTAAAACAACATAAATCATATGACCTTTCTGCTCTGCAAAGCTTCTCAAAGCTTTTCTCTGCACTCAGAAGATAATCTTCCCTCTTTCCCAGGGCCAGTAGAAGACCTTGCCACCTCTCCAATGTCAACCTGAAATTCTTTCCTCTCATCCACCACACTTCAGCCATACCAGTCTCTCTTCTGTCACTGTTAACACTATAGCTCCTACCTCAGCTCAAAGTATTTTCTCCTGCTGTTTCTGATACCTGGAACTCTCTTCCTCAGCTCCCAGGAGATTGGACTTTTTCCTATCCTTTGGGACCCAACTTGAATGTTAGCTCCTCAAAGAGATCTTTCCTGACTTAGTGAATCAGAAACTCTGGAGGCCGGCCCAGCACACGCTGAACTTGGAGAACCACTGTCTTAACAGCATATGGAAAGAATCACAGTAGAAGCCAGGGAGATTCTGAGTTCTAAGAAATTTATGCACTGCTACAAATTTATTCAGTAAATAGCCTATGTGTATGCTCTTGATGGTTTATGTGACATGTGCTATAAAGAAAATAGAGTAAAATGAGGACTAATGATGATAGTGTGCCATGAGCCCCGTGGTTCACAAAAATTCACTTATTTATTCATTTAACAGAGGAGTGGTCTTGGCCAGGGTAACTGGGATGGGTAGGTCAAGGAACACAGCCTGTGCTCCTGAGTTTGCCTTGACATATGAATCAGAGGTGCCTGGGGATCTGGGGGAAGGAGGTCAAGGCAAAGGCCTGAAGCAAAGAAGAGCTTAGTGTGTTTGAGAAGCAAACAGGAGACAATTGTGTTTAGAGCACTAGAGCCAGGGATGGGAAAGAAAAGGAATATAAGGGATTAGGCAGGTTGGATGTCCTTCCCCATGCAATGAGCCATGCCCAGAGTACTGTAAGAGTTGGGCGACATGAAGAGAGTCTCCATTTGAGAAGATCACCCTAGGTACTGCATGGAAAAGGTAGATCATGAAGGCAGGGGTGTAGCTGATAATGCGGTTTATACCCTTATGAGGCTTCAGCATAGGCAGCATGGCTTCAAACTCGTGACAAACATTAACTCACCATATCCTGTAATAGCCCATGATATAAGTACTACTACTCATGCCACTTCGTGAGGCCAGTTCCTTTTCTGTGGTTGCATAGCTGGTAAGTGTCAGAGTCAGGACTCAAACCCAGGCAGCGTGAATTCAGAATCTGGGCTCATAACCACCCTGCTAAAACAGGCACACTATTCCTGCCTTCCCAACTGACAAAGGACTGCTTTGAGCTCAAAATAGTATGCTCTAGCAAAGTGCTGTGAATATTAAGAAGGGCACTGTGTGAATTGAACAACGCCATTATATCGTATAAATATAACTCATTACACAAAGTATAATGAATTGGCTCCTAATCTTCTGTATATTGTGGTTAAAAGCACCACTAATATTTGCAGCAAGAAAAACAATTAGCACATTCATTAAGTAGAGTCCTGCTTACACTTCACTCATTAACTTTAATCATCTATGAAATGCTTGAACTAAGCTAACCCGTCAGCACCAGAGTCATTAGTGCCCATCAGCAGATGATGATGTTTTAATTTTTAGGGTATGTTTTAATTTTAAAGACTAACAAAGAACCCAGCTTAATCACTATTTCCCTTAATGGTACATATGATCGAGATATTAAATATTATTTAAGCTAAAATATTATTATCCTTCCCAATAGCACCATAAACTGAATTCTAATAAGTGGCTGCATTTATTTTAGTTCACTTTCCCAAATATCCTAACTTCTATTTGGTGTTTAAGCAGCAATATACATTTTGAAATGGAGCATTTTTATATTCTAATGTGATGCAGTTCTTATGTCTAAATCAACACAAAGAACTCTGTGTGTCATGCTGGATAACCAGGAATATTAAGAAGAGTGGTTCCTGCCCGGCTTGGTGGCGCACACTTGTAATCCCAGTACTTGGGAGGCTGGGACTGGAGGATCGCAGGTTGACAGCCAGCCTCAGCTACTGTGTGAGGCCCTCCACAACTTAGTGAGACCCTGTTTCAAAATAAAGAATAAAAAATAGGACTGGGGGTGTAGCTCAGAGGTAGAATGCCTCTGGGTTCAATCCCCAGTACTGCAAAAAAAAGAGTGGTTCTTAATCTTTTGGGAAGTCACAGACACCCTTGAAAGTTTGAGCATAATATGAACCTCTTCCCAAGAAAAATGTGTGTATGTGTGTAATGTAAATATATATATATTATATATATACAGTATATGTATTCTCAGTTTTAGAAGATAAATAATGTGTATATATTATACAGTGAGTAATATATACATGTATTAATAAATTAGATATACAATTATATATATGTGTAATTTTAAGAGGTTCCCCAAGCCCCTAAAGTACATTCTGTGATCACTAAGAATTCCAAGTTAAAAATTTGTGCTTTAATTTAATTTGACTTAAAGGCAGCTAAGGTTTATCCCTAACTTATGGTAAAAAGCCTTTTTTAAAGAAGAATGTTAGCTGGTATGTATAGAAGAAAAAGTAGAAGTAGGAAATTCACCACTGGGAAGAAAAACATAAACCTGATCATGGATGGCTTTAGGATATTATTGCTACTCTCTTAGGCAATAGAATAGCATTGTGTTATGTAGGAGAGTGTTCCTTTTTTCTTCAAGATTGGTGTATTAGGATTATTCATAAGAATGGGATTCATGATGTAATTTTAGAGTCTGGGGGAAGAAAAGGGGTTCATGGATATTCTAATATAGACAGATACTAGAAGATTCCAGTAGAAAAAAATTCAGATTTGTTTTAGAAATAAGATGAGAGAAGTAAACAATTTGAAAAGGAATGTAAATTAGGATCATAAATTTCTCAATCAATCTTAATTAAAGTAAACTGAAGTTTCTTGTAGATTTGGTTTATTTAATGTGTGTGTGTGTGTGTGTGTGTGTGTGTGTGTGTGTGTGTGTGTACTGGGAATTAAACCTAAGGGCATTTTATCTCTGAGCTACATCCTCTTTCAGCCCTATTTTATTTTTTATTTTGAAACAGGATCTCACTAAGTTGTGGAGGGCCTCCCTAAGCTGCTGAGGCTGGCCTCAAATCTACAGTCTTCCAATCTCAGCCTTCTAAGTACTGGGATGACAGGCATCTGCCATCATGCCAAGCTTATTTAATCTTTCATATGTGTAATATAATATTGTCATTATATTACTCCTTAAAGTATAATAAATTGATCTTCTGTATGTTGGGGTTAAAAGCAGCACTAATGTTTACAACAAAAACAACCAAACAATTAGCACATAAATTAGGTAGAATCCTGCTATCACCTTTAATTGCTGAATTATAAGTTTCTTAATAAATTTGTTTAAAAATATTGATCTGATTTATGATTTATCAGAATTTGAGAATATTACTAGTCAAGGCAGGTAGAAGTGATGTTGAACAAGGCCGGCCCACTGCAAACACAAAATCACTAGATAACAAAAAAAAAATTGTAAGAAAAACTGAATAAACAGAGAGATGTACCAAATTCCTGGGTGGGAAAACTAAATATTGTAAAGATATCAGTTATCTTTAAATATATAAACAGATTCAATGTGATTCCAATCAAAATCTTAAACAGATTTTCATGGTTCTTGATAAACTGATTATAAAGTCTGTGTTGAAGTCTAAGGTTGTCAGGAATAAAAACAAATAACTCAATCAAAAAATGGGCAAGTGAACTAAATAGACACTTCACAAAAGAAGAAATGCAAATGGCCAATAATGTATGAGAAAGTGTTCAACATCATTAGCAATCAGAGAAATGCAAATCAAAAGTACCCTGAGATTTCACCTAACCCCAATTAGAATGGCAATCATTAAAAACACAATAAATGCTAGCAAGGATGTGGAGAAGTAGGAACTCTAATACATTGTTGGTGTGATTGCAAATTAGCTCAACCACTTTGGAAAACAGTGTGGAGGATCCTCAGAAGAATAGGAATGAACCTACCATATAACCCAGCTATACCACTCCTAGGTATCTACCCAAAAGAATGGAAATCAAGCCAGGTGTGGTGGCGCATGCTTGTAATCTCAGTACTTGGGAGGCTGAGATAGAAGGACTGCAGGTTTGTGACCAGCCTCAGCTACTTAGTAAGGCTCTCTGCAACTTAGTGAGACCATGTTTCAAAATAAAGAATAAAAAACAAGACTGGGGGTGTAGCTTGGAGGTAGAATGCAGCTGGGTTCAATCCCTAGTACTTGGGGAAAAAAAAAAAAAAGAATGGAAACCAAACTAAATAATGTATGCATATCTATGTTTATAGCTGCACAATTCACAATTGCAGATCTATGGAATAGCCGAGATGTCCATCAACAGATGAATGGATCACAAAACTATGAGATATGTACACAATGGAATTTTGCTCAGCCATAAAGAAGAACAAAATTATGTCATTTTAAGGGAAATGGATTGAACTGGAGAACATTATGCTAAGTGAGATTAGTCAATCACAAAAAGTGAAAAGTCGGATGTTCCCCCTAATATGTGGAAGCTAGGGAGAAAATGGGACATTGGAGGGACTCCAGACAAAGGAGGAGAAAACTTAGAAGAGTGAAGAAGGTGACCTGAGGGAGACAGGAGGAGGGAAGAGAGAAACACTTCAATGGACATGATGTACCTACACAAAGGAAGGAGGGGAGGGGAAGGGAATAGGGTGGCAACTGGGGGAGGGCTCAAGGAGTGCTGTGTGCATGAGTGACTCTATCACCCTGAACTTCATCAAGATGTATGATTACAATGCACCAATAAAAAATAAAAATAAAAAATAGAAATCCATTTTTACTATATATACATTCATATCAATATTATTCTTTGAAGACATACTTTTATAAACATGTAAGAAAACATGTATCTATGATTAATTTCAAAATATTAAATACAGACATAAAAGTAAGAAAAAAAATAGAAAAAAAGCAAAACCTTTCTCATAAAAAGGAGAAAATGATTGAATGACTTGCCCAGGCAGATACTAAGCTCTATATACAAATATAGCATGATATTGGTGTGAGATAAACAAGTAAACCAACAAAACAAAAGAAAATCTGTAAACTGGTGCATATAATATGCAGAAAATTAATACATGGTGAAGGAGACTTTGCATATTTGAGAGAGAAGAATTTAGATTAACTTTAATTAAGTGGTGTTTGGACAATTATGTGTATTGAGAATATGAAACTACAACTCTTACAATATAACCACAAATCTATTTCATTCGGGTTAAAGTGTCAACAAATTCCCTTGTAAGCTTATTTTAGGAAGTAATTTTCTTTAATATGACCTTAAAGCATAAAGGAAAATATCAATATTCTAAACTACACTAAAATTTAGAAGTTTTAAATTTAAAGGATTATTTTAGCAGATGAAAATAATTCATGAATAAGAATACAATATTTAGAACTCATATAATAAAGATTCACATGTAGAGTACTTAGAGGCTCTTAAAAATAAAACAATCAACTTAATATACAAAAGATGTAAACAGCATTTCATTGAAAAAAAAGAAGCACAAAGAACTTATAAACGTATGAAGTGTTGCCCCTGATTAGAAATTGAGGAAATACAAATCTAAACCACAAAAAGATACCATCTACACTCCTACACTAGCTAGGTTGACAGAAATTGTAAAGTCCTTGACTCTCATGTATTAGCAAGGACATGGAGTATCAAGAACACTTACAGGCATCTACTGGGAATATACAGTGGCTCATCCACAATTTCCAATAAAGTAAAAAATGCATGTGTCCATGACCCAGCAGTTTAATTCCAAATATATAACATAAAGAAAAGCTATTACATGTGCACCAAAGGACACACGCAAGAACATACATAGCAATCTTTTCATAACAGAAGAAAGCTGGAAACAACCTAAATGATCAACATGACACCAAATAAGTTGTGTTGTAATCACCCAGTAGACCACTATGCAACAGTAAAATGAATGAACTACAGCTTCATACTCCAACATGGATGGATCCTAAAAATATAATATGGAAAAGCAAAATGACATAGCATTCCATTTTATAGAGTTTCAAATATGTGGAGGTCAGCAATATGTATTTTAGGGATGCATGCCTAAATATAAAGAAAAGAATGATAAACTCTAAGTGCAGTATTATAGTAGTAGCTTCTGTGTTGAAATGGGCTTTTAATTTAATTTCTTAAGCCAGATAATGAGACACAGTGTTTATTTTGTTATTCTTCATCATTTATTTATTTATTTATTTATTTATTTATTTATTTGCGGTACTAGGGATTGAATTTAGAGGCATTCTACCACCGAGTTATATCCCCAACCCTATTTTTTATTCTTTATTTTGAAAACAGGTCTCATTAAGTTGCGGAGTGCCTCACTAGGTAGCTGAGGCTGGCCGCGAACCCGGATCCTCCGGTCTCAGCCTCCCAAATGCTGGGATTACAAGTGTGTGCCACCACACCCGGCTTCTTCATCATTTTACACCAAGTTTTCTCAACCTCAAATAATTCTTTGTTTCAGTTTTCCGCAATGTGCAACTACATTACTCTACTGACTAAATGACATTAGCACCAGCCTCTCAGTCAGGACATCTAAAAAATGTCTGCAGACATTACCAAGTGTCTAGGAGACAAAAGATACCCCCAACTGAGATAAAAGTTACCCTCAATTGAGAACCCCTGCCCTACATATCCCTTTCATATATATTCTTTTTTTATGTTTGAAATATTGTTTTTATTATAATTTAATTATAGTTATAGTTATATAATTAATTCTAAACATATAACTATTTTATTTACTAAATTATACCTTATAAAGCAAGCAGAACTATTTCATTCTTTCTCCACTGTTCCTTCAAACTCCCTTTATCAACTTCATTTTTTATTGTCTCTAGATAATACCTCATGCAGGACCTATGGCTTTTTTGATCTACAAAGATATCATTTTAATACGGTTAAGCCTAATAAATAGAGCAGATTTATTAAGCTTTTGGATAGGACACTCAGATAATGAAGATGTCATTTCTTCCCAAGTAAAGTACAAATTTAATAAAATTGTAATCATAGTCTCAGCAGAAATTTCATTAGCCTTGATAATGATTCCAAAATTAATCTGGAAAGACAAGAAGTCAAAAAGATAAGAAAGAGAATGGGTATGAAGATTTGTCCTATTAGAAACAAAACTTTACATGAAGGCAAAATAATTAAGACAGTGTGGTAATGATGCATGGATAAACAAATAACCAATAGAAGAAAACAGAGTCCAGAATACAAATTATGGAGTAACCATCAAGATAAGCCACAGTAACATATCAGTCCTGAAAATTTGGTCGTTTAGCACTTCATCTGCTTCTTGCCTACTCAGAACCCAATGTTAGTATAGGTAAGTATGAGATTATATAACAATTCAAGCAGTACTGCCTTGTGCTGTGTATCTCAACACACATTCCTTATGCTTCCAACACAGGAGGAGAGGGAAGTCTGAACAAGGATTTTCCAGATCCTCATCCCCAAATCAACACATGCCATTTCTGCTCACAGGCCATTGACCATTAGAAGAGCTTTGAGTAGTAAAGTTTTTTGAGATATCCAAGTATACCCAATACAGATGAGCCCCAGTAACTTTTACCCTTGATGAGAACTTGAAATATGAGGGAGATGATATTATTGATCATGAAAAAAAATGGAATGCTAAAACTTGGTCATTGGTAAGTTATTTTCATAGGGAAAAATAGTAAGTTAGAGCCTTCCCTTGCATTATGCTCAAATATTCCAAACATATTAAAGATTTAAATGTGAATAAACAAAACTAACATTTCCAGGAAAAATCAGAGGCTATGAACCTTTGCTAAATCTAACCAGAAAAGTTTTCTTTGATAAAATAAAAAATACCAATTCCAAAAGAAATGGTTGATAAACTCAACAACCAGGAACAAAAGAGAGCACAATGTTTAAAGTAAAGCATAGATTTAAAGAAGATATTTGCATTATATGCAACAATAACAATGAATTGGAAAGTTAACTCCTTCAATGAATAAGAGAAAGAAAACAGAAAAAAATGCCAAAAAGATGAATTATTTGAATAGGCAATTCGACTTTTAGATATAAAAATATTTTTTGGATCATTGTTGGAAGCACAAAAAAATTAGAAGCAATCAAAATGTTCAAGACAAATACACTGTGATGTATCTCAAACGATAGAATTCTAAACCAGAGTTAAATGAGAATTGAGATCTACATGAATCAATGTAGATAGAAGATAAAAACATAGTGTTGAATAAAAACATAAACTGTAGAATATGCATGGGAATGATGCCATTTATGTACGCTCTGTACATTGTTTATAAACATGCACTAACTCAAATATAAAAGCATGGAAAGGAAGGATATTCATCAACTTCAATATAGGGGTTTACTTTCAGTAAGGAGGGGAATGGGGTTGGAAAAGTTCTTCCCAACTTTAGAGTGTTCTGTTCTTCCCACATACACCACCCAAAGATCTGAAACAAAAATGGCAAAATATTATCATTTATTAAATCCCAGTAGTTGGTAGATGTGTTTGTAATATTGCTCTCTATGTTTTTCTGTGGGTTAAAAATATGTTTTGATAATAAGAGGAAGTGAAAGGAATCAGAAGGCACTTAGAAGAACTGATTTTTAAAATGTATAAGCTTATTTTGATCAAATCAGACCTCCCAAATTAGAACTAATGCATAGATGCTATATTCATAGGTATCATGACCTATCAGAGATAGATCGACCAAACTAAATCAGGTGTTATGAAGCCTAACTTCATTCCTCCTCAACCATGCCTTAGTTTTCTAAGAAAACTTCCTTTTATGGAGGCAGCAAACATTGTAGAAATGGCTCCTGCCTGCACATTGGAAACATTCAGAGGAGCACCCCTTCCCCACACAGATCACAGGAATACAACTTAATCCACAGGAGCAATAATTTAAATAAAGGCACCTGATGACCTAGGTAAAGTAAGCAATTTCACAAATAGCCGTATTTCATGGTTAATAATGTGCATGGGTCATGTTATAGGTAATAAGGTGCTATGAGTTCCTAAGGAGGGAAAATAGTTATAAAATACTATTAACATATTTTCCTTTCTATTTTTAAAGATCAAGGGCATTTTAGTAGCTGCCACCACTTTGGTGTCATTGTAAAGTCACCCATATATCATTGCTGTCTATGAGGCTCCCTGGACATCTGTTTCTTGCATTAGGTAATTAGTTCAGACCAAGTTCTGGTGAATGGCAGATACTCAGTTGACCATCTGCCTCCACAGCACAGTTCGCTTTTGGAACATGGCTCTTGCTCCGTGTCACACCATCAATATTTGCTGCATAGCTACACTGCTCAGAATTCCACTTCCACTCACCGATCATCTGTACTTAACACTTTCCAATAAGATTTACAGAACAGACCTGCAACTAACACAAGGGAGATTTCATTTTAGAGAGATTTAGTAGATGTGATCCAATCCCTTTAAAGATAGCCTGGACAAATGGTTACAAATGGATGTTTTTATATGTGATGTAGTTTTCCTAAATCAACAAATCTTATTTTACATTATACATCACCATAACTATGACACCTGAGAGCCCCACTCTAAAACAATTCTGAAGTGTCAGGGCCAATATCTGGCATTTCTTCTCAGGAAGAACAATAGTTTTCAGGACAGAGCAGTGACACCGGCTTTGAAATGATTGTGAATTTTGTGTTATGTTCGAAGCTGCCTCACATATGCTAGGACAGCAATCTTCCTGGCTCCTTATTCTATAAGCTTTGCAAAAGCACATTTTTATTTTCATATTATTCAAAAGGGGTAAGTTTTAAAAAACAAGAAGATAAGGAGTGAAAGGAGAAAGGGAAGGATGTGATCATTATTAGTTTCAAGAAAATCTGACCTATAGAATACATTGTGTGTGTATGTGTGTTTGTGCACACGCATGTGCATGCACGCATATGTGAATTTAAAACTTGGCTTTCCATGATAACATTCAAAAATCACTTCACGGTAGCATTATTCCCATTTTTAACTGCCATATTGCTGTTCCTACCTTACTAAAAATTATAGGTGGATAATTCATCCCAATTTTCACTTGTCTGAATTTTCTAACTTTTTTACAATGAGCTCATATTAAATCTATAAGCAGTAGGAAAAAGCACTTTAATACAAAAATGCTTTCGAGCTTGCCAAAATATTGTGATTTCATCACATAACTTTATTTCTTCCTTATCTTGGTCTACCACTCACAGATATAAAATGTAGTCGTAACTAGGAATTACTTTATCTGTACTGCTTTGCTGCAAAATTGAGGTAACTATGCTGTGCTAACTACAAATGCGTTATTTGGTCCCTGTTGTTACTAGGAGACAACAACATTCAACTGGCAAATGTTAACAAGTGTTGAAGCAAATGCAAACACCATTTGCTCTACTGATATTTTAATAGGTTTCCTTTGAGGTAAGGTCTCTTGACACCGTAACAGGACACATACCCAAATATTGCTTAAATAGTTAAACAACAGCATAATGTAAGTGGATCAATACTTAGATCCCTGCAAATTTAATGTACTATGAGACTCAGCTAAAATAAAGAACAGAACTGGATAATGTGATTTTTATCTACTAGATTAAACCAGCCCAAATAGATGCTTTCAAGGCCAATAACTATAGAATCATCCACATATCTTAAGTGTGTCACTGTTTCTCCCTTTGAGGCCCTATTCAAATTGTACTTCTCCCATGAAGCTTCTTCCGTTATTTCTTAAATGTTCTCTCCATTCATGGATTTTTAAACAGTTGTGAGTTTATATTACAGTATCTACTACTGTCTCAAACTGTATTGTCCCCTCTGTGGTCCCCCATAAGTGGTAAATTTAACCACTTATGAACTTGGGATGATCCTATAACTTGTGTTACACAGTCAGCCCTCTAAATGTGTGACTTCCATACCTGCTGATTCAACCAACCTCAAATTAAAAGTATTTTTAAAATGTGTCTGTACTGAACATGACAGTTTTTTTTATCATTATCCCCTAAATAACACAATTTAACAAGTATTGGCATAGCATTTACACTGCATTTTGTATTATAAGTAATCTAGAGTTAATTTAAAGTATATGGAAGAATTTACATAGGTTACATGCAAATGCTACACCACTTTGTATAAGGTACTTGGGCATTCTTATTTTGTGGTATTCACGGAAGGTCCTAGAACCAATCTTCCACAAATACCAACATACTACTGTATTTAATGTGATATTCTTTTCTCTCCTTCTTTTCTTCCTGCATCCTCAAATCAGCTTCCATTAAATCACTGGAGGAATGTATAATTGATCAAGCTGAGATTCACCTACCTGGAAGACAGGTAGCACATCTGTTGATACTTGTATTCTCTAAGAAGATAAATCTTCATAGAGACCTGTGGAGATTGGAATGAATAGGCCCAAGTTTTTTGGGGCCAAAGAAAGAGAAGAATTTTGAAGAGGTGTTCACCATGAGGAGAAAATTTTATACATATATAACTGGAGCACTATCCAATGATTTCACCTTCATCTCTCCAAACTTATATTAGTATTCTAAGCTTTAATCTCAGATGATTCTGTGACACTGCATTCGTCCATATAGCTGCAAACAAATCAAGCTTCAAATGTTTCATGTAAGTGACTTCAAGTTCAAAGCCCCAACTTGCTTCTCTGTAGTGGGCACTGCAGAGGCTATCCAGATGCCTCCTTCCTTTCAGAATGGAGTCACTCTCTCAGCTCCAGGGAATACCGGTGCCTGATAGCTCATAATTGAACCCTGTTGCAGAGATTGTTCTTTGAGAGTGTGTAATCTAAGCGCACATCCCCTTCCTGAGAGCTGCCTATATCCAATGACTGGTAGGGGTATAAAGGCTGCGCCCTCCACCCCAATTTGGGATAATGATAGAGAATTACCTCATCTCCAGAGCAAACAAGTCCATTGGATGCGATCTTGGTTGTGAATGTCTAACCACCCAATTTCTTTTCTGTCCATTCTTTCTTTTCTTTCCAGGAAGGGTTGGTCCAGAGATCATTACTACCTCCCAGCAAACTTGATCTGTGACAGTTGATGTGTTACGAATGGCCAAGATGGCTCAAAAACAGGATTGTGGAACTGAGTGACAATAATGGACCCTATCAATGATGGTAGATAGGTCCCAAAATGAGAAAAAAAAATTGATGGATGGTGAATAGAGACAGTATACTAGCAAAGTTAGCAGGTCTGATGTATAAGATATTGAGAAAAATAGTAATAAAAAGGGTACTTGATCACTAATTAAACATTGAGTGAAAGACTCCAAACTGCTTTGCAGTATATCAAGGGACTCTCATCTCCTGACATTACATGGCAGACAAAGCTAAGAATCAAGATCAAGAATAAGAGCAACATAAATCCCAATTATTCAACATCTCTGGAAGTCCACTGTGCCAAGGTTAAGACCCTGATTAGGAAGAATAAGATTTTGAAGCATGCTGTGGACATGCATGGTTTGACGCATTCAACCATGTTGAGTCTGCAGAGTCTCCTGAATCCTTTGCAGAATGACCTACTACTCCCTAATAAAAGTTAGTGCTCCCTTGATAAACTACATGGACTCCACTCAGGATCAGCCCTGATCTTCCCTTCTGTCTAATAAAATAATAACTAGGTTTAAGCCACAACAAAATTTGTGCTGGGAAGTTCTGGCCATGTTAAGGCAAGAAAAAAAATGAAAGGCCAAAGGATCTGTATGATTTAGACAACATAAAAGGGGCCAGAAGAATACTTATGGGACTTAATTCTATGGGTTAAGAAGGTAGATGGGACATAAAGGTAGATGTGGGAAAATGTATAGATAGGAGAGTAATATAGAAAGTAATGCTGGGCAAGAACCCAGTTAAACAGTGATAATATGCAGCTACGAAGACTCTTAGGAGTTAGAGAAGGGAATGATCCACACTAAGTAATGTAGTAATACTGTAGCATAAGCTGGGAGGAAAGATCAAAAGCATTAGGAAAGTAGGCAATCCTGGATGTACCAGATAATGTTGAAAATCCCGCCCAATGATTCTGATCCACAGGAGAGCCCAGAGAGCATTCTACTAAGTAAAACAGTAAGAAACGTACTGATGACAGGGGCAGCAGTAGCTAGGGGCAGCTCAATGTTGGCCTACTTCTATAGATCATGGCTGACAATAGAAGATGTTAGAACAGATTGACCTCTTTTGGTGGCAGTGTGGATCACTGGGAACCCACAAAATAAAGGTGGGAGGGTTGGAGCTTAGACATCAAAAGCAAGATGGGTAGTTACTGCAACATACAGCAATGGAAGACTGGCTGCCAAGGAGAGCTATGGAGATGCTTAAAAGAATAAGGCATCTCTAGAGATGACAGTAGTAAATTCTGTAGCTCATCCCATTAGTCCTCCATTAATAAGTACCTCCCAGGAAAAGGCCACTCGAATCTCAATGAGTAACTTCCAGGATATACATGAAGCAAGCTGACCTGAGTGCACTAAGGGGTAGGCTGAAGTGTATACAGTGTTGTGCCATCCAGATTCTCTTTTTCAGGACTGAAACACTCATTCCCCTAGTGACTAAGAGTTTAGGCTACTGACAGCTCATAAAATAATCCCTCCCCTGAAGAAAGCCATTTTGCCCAAGATCATACTGCCCTCCTGGGAGCAGGCAATATCCAATGACTGTCCAGTCAGGAAATGTAGAGGTTCCTTTCCTTAATTCAGACAAAAATGCAGAGCTACCCTAGACCCAAAACTGTCCTTGGGATTAACCAAGAACTTTATTGTAATTTCTTCACACCCTGACTTTTCCTCTGCTAGGTCCTTTCTCCTTCATTTTGAACAAGCATTGATCCCAATGACACCCTCAATAAACTTTTTGCATGTAAATCTGTTTCGTGGAAAACTAGGCCTGAAATGCTCTCCCTCTTACCACATTTTCTAACAGTGGTTTCTAAATATATGTTGTTGATTTGCTGCTAGAGTAGAAACACCTAGAGAGAAAAGAAAAACCTGTTCTTCATATTCACCCCATAACTACAAAACCACAGTAGTCCTGGATGGGTCCCAGGGATGAAAATTTTGTAAAACTCCCCCAGATGATTCTGTTGGACAGTTTGATATAGAAACTACTGCAATTTTAAGAATTCAGACTCAGACAATCCTGGTAGCACATACCTGTAATCTTAGTACTTGGGAGGCTGAGACAGTAGGACCACAGTCTCAACGTCAGGCTCAGCAATTTAGCAAAACCCTGTTTCAGAATAAAAAATACTAAGGGCTAGGGGTATAGCTCAGAGGTAGAATGCCCCTGAGTTCAATCCCTCATACTAAAAAAAATCATAAATTCTCATACTCAAATCATCCTATAACTTACATCTTCCTTCATCTTTCTGTTTCAGCTTATTCCAAAATAGAGAAGAAGTAAAAGGTCAAAAGCTTGGGACCAGGTAAATAGAATATGAAGAACTAGTTCTCCTAAGCAACTAGTGTATTTTTGGCAATTGGCAACTATTCCCATATCCTCCTTTCTTGAGAAGCTCAAAACAGGCTCTGTGGCCAACTTTTGGCTTTCAAGTAGAATTTTATCATTTCCTCTGCCAAATGTTAACCTCACCCCTGGCTGTCTCTCATTTTTGCGATCCAATTTCCTTTTTGCCTCAATTTCCTCATCTATTTTTTGTTATACTTTATATTTCAATATTTCTGCAGGCTACCTCAAATCCATTTTTGTGATTGTGGGGAACAAGTGGAGAATCGATTAAAGGAAGGAGAAAGAGAAAGGGAAAGGAAAGAGGAAAAAGACTTAGTGCTGATGGAAGCAGATGCAGGAGTGGGTATGGGATGCAGGACTTGAATAATTGAGGATAAAGATTATAATGAGCTGTATCCTCGAGAGTTCTTAGAGTGAGAACTCACCACTGACTTTTTTTTTTTAATTAGGCAGTTAAACTTGTAAGGTGTATACTACAGTGAAAGGGTGGGAGGGAGTAGACAGATGAATTTGGCCATGGTTGATCTGAGAGCTCTGTTGCCCTAACTGAAGGTTCTGGTTTTAGTGTTTGTCCTGAGGCACGTTCAGGTCTCCCTGTCTGGTGTTGGTTCTTCAGATCTAAAACACTTGCAACGTCTGTACAGGAGGCAGTCATCAGGGGAGGGTGCTGGGGAGAGGGATAAAGGAAATGTTTAGAAATCATTCACACCTTGTCCACAGAGTAATATGTATTATAATTATAGACCTCCAGATTCTTCTAAGATTCTATTCTTTTTCTACCAAGTAGCCCCTGTGTGTTTTATATTAAGATTCTGTGTCATGGGAGGATAAGTGAAAAGCTTTTTCTGAAACCAAGTTGGAATGGAAACCTAATAATGTGTTTTTCAGGTTGGATAAATGTCCTAAATACAAGTGCCAAAAGAGTCTGACGTTATGTCCATGATTACAAGCCTTTTTCTCTTCTCCTGTAGTTGATAATTGGAAGAATAAAGCTGTGGTTTCCAACATATCAGAAATTTAGAAATACAACTTGTACATGTAGTTTATTTTTTTCCTCTCTAGAAGTTAAGTGATCATGATTAACAGAAATTCCACTTATGGTACTCCTGGGCCCCTTGGCCCCCTCTAAGGAAAAATGAGAAAATAAAATTGAGCCAAAATGCATTTGTCTTCTTTTCAGGAGTATGTGATATTTTCCTCTATGTAATAATGTGTTTTTCCTCAGTCTTTGACTAAGGTTACCCAACATTCTTGTGCCTCCTAGAGGATTTACAATGGCCCTGCTACATTCCTGGGCTTGCCCTGGACTCAGCTTAGTCACTCAGCCCAGCTTCCCATCTCCAAGTGCCGGCTGGTCTCTTAGAGGCATCTACTTTAGTAGAAGCAGGTATGGGCCTCTCGGCTCATACCAAAGTGCGAGGAAAACTTCAAGGGTTTTTGCTTAAGCCCACAAAGGCCCTTGATCTTATGTAAGAGATACCTTAGTTGTTAAGGGTCTGGATCTATAATGTCTTCCAAAAGGCTCTTGTGGAAAAAGCTTGGTTCCCTGTAAGGGCAGCTCATGTCATGTGGCATTCAGCACTCACAGGCTCTGACCTTTCTTGGTCAAATATGACCCCTCCACCCTAGGGAAGCCGGTGGGTGGGTCAAGGAAAGGCCTACCTCCCCACCCCCCCCACCCCCCGCAGCTACTGGTGACGATTTGCTCCCATTGGCTCCTCCTCCCCAGCTTCACCTCCCTATCTGACCTTCCCATATATACTATTGTGTGTTGGAATAAAGCTGAGATCCTGCAGCTCGCCTGACCGCTGACTAGACTCCCGGCTTGGTGCGGTTTTGGGGGGGGTTATCTCGACTCCCCAGGGTTGTGGGCCCGGCCATCAACACTCTCCTTCTTGCTCGCCCCGGTAGGCGAAGTGGCTGGCCCACTTGGTTTATCCCGTGTTGCGTGGGGAAACAGTTCCCAATGCAGCAATGTTCAGAGGTGAGCTTTGTGGAAGTGATTGGATCATGAGGGCGCTAACCTCATCAGTGGACTAATCCATTGGATTGTTGAGAGGTGGTAGAAACCACAGGAGACAGAAGCTAGTGGGAGGGAGTGGGTCCTTGGGGACATGCCACTGGGAACTATATTTCATTTGTGTCAGGTATTTTGGTTACAGTGTTGAAAACTGACTAATACACTAAGGTAATGCTGGAATTCCAGAAATGCTTAGGAGAGCCAAGAAATCTGAACTCAGAGAGCTTTTTGAGATAGGAGTTAAAATCCTCCCTTGAATGCAAAATTTTGGGGGGAAAATTGCCTAATATTTAGCTATCCTGTCTTGAAACAAAAATGTGGCCTCCCATTTGTATGATGCTTTATCATGTATCATGAACTTTCACAATATTATTTATGGGATCTAATGATAAAACTGAAGGTGGCAAAACTGGTGTAATTTTTTTTTACATGGACAATTTTCAGACACTTATGCCTAATCTATGATATTAATTAAATTATATTTAGAATATACAGAAGAATTACCTAGTTTCATTAATCAGCCTAATCACATTAAGAAAATATTGTCATTGCACCCTTGTACACAGTATGGCCATTTATAGGCCTCAACTTCCTTGTCTTAAAAATAAGGGGTTGCATAATGAAATGCTGAAAAAGAAATCAAGAAAGCAATTCCAATTGTAAAGCTATAAAAAAAAATCATCTAGGAATAACTTTAGCCAGGGAAGTGAAAGATCTCTAAGATTAAAATAATAAGGCACTGATGGAAGAAAGTGAAGAGAGGACACACATCCACGAAATAGATAAACATCCCATGTTGGTGGATTGGAAAAATTAATATTCTTAACATATTCATACTATCCAAAGCAACCTACAGATTCAATGTAATTCCCATCAAAATATCAATAGCATTCTTCACAATATAGAAAAAACAACAATAAAATTTATTTAGAACCCACAAAATACCCCAAATAGCCAAAACAATACTTAGCAAGAAGAGCAAAGCTGGGAGCACCACAGTATCTGACATCAAAACATCCTACAAAGTTATAATAGCCCAAACAGAATGGCACTGACACTAAAAGTGGAACATAGGCCAATGGAACTGAGTGAAGAACCCAGAAATTAATCTATAACTTAAAGCCAACTGATTTTAAAATAAAGGTCCCAAGAGCTCACATTGGTAAAAGGATAGTCTCTTCAGTATATGGTGCTGGGAAAAGTGGATGCACATATGCAGAAGACTTCTATCTCTTAGCATGTACAAAAACCAATTCAAAATGGATCAATGTAAGTGTAAGACTTGAAGCTATGAAATGATCAGAAGAAAGAATAGGGGAAAGATTTCAAGACTCTGGTATAGGCAAAAAAAATATTTTTGGATAAGACCCCAATATCACAGGCAGCAAGGCAAATGAGATTATATCAAAATTAGACAAGCAAAACTAGTCAAATGGGATTATACCAAACTGAGAAGCTTCTTTACAGCAAAATAAGCAATCTACTAGAGTAGAGAGACAATCTACAGAATGGGAGAAAATCTTATCAAACTATTAATCCAACAGGTATTAATCCAGAATATAAAAGAAACCCCAAAAACTCAATAGAAAAACATCAAATAATTGAATTTTAAAATTGACAAGTAATCTAAATAAACATTTCTCAAAAGAAGATAGACAAATTAAGCAATGCTCAATGTCACTAATCATCAGGGAAATGCATACTAAAACCACACTGAAATATAATCTCCCCCTAGCTAGAATAGCTATTATAAGAAAGACAAAAAACCAAATGCTAGCCGGGCGTTGTGGCGCACACTTGTAATCCCAGTATTTGGGAGGCTGAGACCAGAGGATCCAGGTTCGCGGCTAGCCTCAGCTACCTAGTGAGGCCCTCTGCAACTTAGTGAGACTCTGTTTCAAAATAAAGAATAAAAAATAGGGCTGGGGGTGTAGCTCGGAGGTAGAATGCCCCTGGGTTCAATCCTCAGTACCACAAAAAAAAAAAAAAAAAAAATGCTGGTGAGGGATGTGGGGAAAAGGAAATGTGAATTCACACAGTTTTAGTATAGGAATGTAAATTAGTACAGTCATTATGGAAAATAATATGAAGGTTCCACAAAAACTAAAGATATAACTCCTATAGAATCCTGCAATGCCACTGCTAGATATACATTCAAAGGAAATAAAATCATGAATTCCTAGTATTATGTGTTGGGAAATTTCAAATTCTTCTTTTCCAACTATTTTGACATGTATCATAAATGGTTGTAGACAATACTTACACTACTGTTCTAAAATGCTAGAAATAATTTCTCTTTTCTAATTGTATTTTGGTACTTATTATCTAATCCACTTCTACTCCCCTAAATCCCTGCACTTCCTAGTCTCTAATGACTTCTATTCTACTCTTTTCTTCCATGAGATCAACTCTTTAAACTTTCACAAATGAATGAAAATAGTATTGCATCACTATTCACAAGAGTTAAAATATGGAATCATCTAAGATATTCATTGACAAATGAATGTATGAAGAAAATGTGGTATATATACATCATGAAATATTATTCAGACATAAAACTGGACTGAAATCCTGCCCTTTATGGCAATATGGATGTAACTAGAGCCTATGATATTAAGTGAAGTAAGTCTAGCACAGAAGACAAATACAGAATGTTTTCATTCACTTAAATATTTTTCATTTGTGATAAGAACACTTATGTTTTTAATGATTTCCATTCTAATTAGGGTTAGGTGAAATCTCAGGATACTTTTGATTTGCACCTCTCTGATTGCTAATGATGTTGAACATTTTTTCATATATTTGTTGGCTGTTTGTACTTCTTTTGCGAGGTGTCTCTTTAGTTCATTTGCCCATTTTTTTAATTGGGTTATTTGTTTTGTTGATGATGAGTTTCTTGATTTTTTTTGTATATTCTAGATATTAGTCTTCTGTCAGAGGAATAGCAGGCAAAGATCTCTCACTCTGTCGACTCTCTCTTGGGGTTCTTGATAATTTCCTTTGCTGCACAGAAGCTCTTCGATTTAATGCAATCCCATGTATTAATCATCATTTTAATTTGGGGTCTTGTTGAGGACGTTTTTACCCATGCCAATATGTTGGAATATTGGTCCTATACCCTCTTCAAGTAACTGCAAAGTCTCTGGTCTAATTTCCAGGTCTTTGATCCATCTTGAATTGACTCTTGCTTAGGGTGAGAAAGTGGGATTTATTTCCATTTTCTGCATGTGGATAACCAGTTTTGCCAACATCATTTGCTGAAAAATCCATCTTTTTTCCAGTGTATGTTTTTGGTCCATTTGTTAAAAATCAATTGGCTGTAAGTGTATAGATTTGTTTCTGAATTTTCTCTTCTGCTCCATTGGTCTATATGTCTTTTTTTGAGCCAATACTATGTTGTTGTTTTATTACTATGGCTCTGTAGTATAGTTTGAAGTCAGGTATTATGATGCCTCCTGCATGGTTCTTAGTGCTGAGAACTATTTCTGTTATTCTGGGTCTTTTCTTGTTCCAAATGAATTTAAGGACTAGTTTTTCTAGATCTGTGAAGAATGAACTACCTTGAGATTTCACCTAACCACAATTAGAATGTCAATCATTAAAAACACAAACAATAATAAATGCTGATAAGGATGTGGAGAAGTAGGAAATCTGATACACTGTTGGTGGGATTGCAAATTAGTGCACCCACTTTGGAAAACACTAGTAGAGAGTCCTCAGAAGAATGGGAATGAACCTACCATTGATTCAGCTCTACCACACCTGGGTATCTACTCAAAAGAATTGAAATCAGACTGCCAGAGTAATGCACGTATATCTATGTTTGTAGTTGCACAATTCATAATTGCCAAACTATGGAACCAGCCATATGTACATCAACAGATGAATGGGTACAAAATTATGGGATATATATACACAATGGAATTCCACTC
Source organism: Graphiurus murinus (assembly GCA_004027655.1). Classification (NCBI taxonomy): domain Eukaryota; kingdom Metazoa; phylum Chordata; class Mammalia; order Rodentia; family Gliridae; genus Graphiurus; species Graphiurus murinus. The sequence continues at coordinate 10,362 of PVLC010009695.1, read as the reverse complement.
ATCTATAAAGGAGAAAAAATTATGTCATTTGCAAGGAAATGGATGGAACTAAAGAATATTATGCTAAGTGAGGTTGTCAGTCACAAGAAGTGAAAGATCGGATGTCCTCCCTCATGTGCAGAAGCCAGGGAGAAACTGGGACACAGGAAGGACTTCAGACAAAGGAAGAGAAACCTTAGTGGAGTGAAGGAGGGGACCTAACTGAGGGAGATGAGATAGGGGGGAAGACCTGAAGAGGGAAACACCTCAATGGACATGATAGACATACATAAACTTACCAAAGCCAATCACTGTGCTGAGCCCAGGAAGGTGGGGAGGAGGAGGGAGTGGGCCGAGCGCTGTGTGCATGTGTGCCTCTGTGACCTTGAACTGCAGCAAGATACATGATTACAATGCACCAATAAAAAAGGAACACTTATAAAATAGGCCCTCAGTAAAATTTTAAATATATGATACAGTATCATTAACTAAACACACTAAGCTGTACAACAGATCTCTAGGACCTATTCATCTTGCATAGCTCAAATACAAAGTTACAATGTATGCCCCTTGATTAGAGTAATTTGAATCTTAATCCGGGAGAAACAGAGAAGTCACTGTCCATCATTTCTCTGTTTTAGGAAGCTGGTTAGAGCTGAGTCATGACAACGTTAGCACCATGAGCAGTCAGTCCAAGGTTCCGGACACAGATTCATATGCAGTGGCTGACTAGTGCCCGGTCCCAGCACGCACTCTCTTGGGCACTGTTTCTCCAAGGCCTCATCGTTTAGCTTTTCCTTTTATTGGGTGTGCCACTCTGTATTTCCCCCTAGGGAAGGGTATAGTGAAAAGTTTTCCTCGAAATGAGCCTGGTTAGATGCCGAGTGTCCGTGACAATGACACAAAACTTGTTTATGACAGCATCATTCCTGGTAGAGTACGACAGGGACACTTTAATTTTTTTTACTACCATATCCTTAGTGCCTTGCTGATTGTACAAGGTGTTAACAAAATAGTTACTAAATGAATGAATGAACTAACATTAGCCAGGCAAGGAGGAAGAAGAGAATGCCAAACAGAAAAAGTATCATGCTGAGATGAGAGATCATATGGTATATTTAAGAAACTAAGAAAAATAAAGAGGGCATTTAGGAGGAGGAGGCCTAAGAGTAGTGGGTGGGTTCTGTGGCTACATATAAGGAAGGGGAGATAATCAGTGGTCTTATCATGAACAATTTTAATCCAGGTAAAAGTCTGAAATTCATGGAGAAGAAAAGGGGAGTGTCTTCTTAAAATTTTAAGTAGAAGAGAAACATGATAAAATATACATTCAGAAAGGGCACTCCAGTTGCAGTGTGGAGATTTGGGCTGGGAGAGGAGATGGACTAGAAACCAGGAGACCAATTCAGCATCTGTTGCAGTATTGCAGGCAGGAGAGCTTGGTGGCAAGCCCAGAGAGGAAGCCATGTGTAGAGGATTCAAGAGGGATTTTTAAGAAGTAACATGCTGATGGGGAGTTAGCAGGTAGGGATGCTGTGCTGGTTTCTGGCTTGTCTGACAAGTGGATGTGATGCTATTGACTGAACTGGGAACACATGGGGAAGGAGCAGTGTCGGAGGAACAGTGGTGAGTTGAGGGCTATATCTGATGAGTTTAGGGCCTCAGAGGCCAGTCCAGGAAGTACCTGGAGGTATGGGTGTGGAGCTAAGGAGAGATGCATGTGCTGGACATGTGGAATCTGTAGTCATCATCAACATAAAGGCATAACTGAAGACATGGAAGCATGCGAGCTTATGCAGCCAGGTGATGCTGCCCGAGAACAATAAAAGTCCCAGGGCAAAACCCTGAGGAACACCTGCACTGAGGAACAGACGAAATAAAAGGAACCTGCCACAGAGCAGCTAGAGTGGTAAGAAACACAGGAATGCTCAAGAAGACAAAAAAAAGCATCACGAGACAGAAAGAGCGTTCAAAAGCTGCTCTGAAGTCCAGTGAGATAAGGACTTCAGGTTTGCCTCGTGTTTGCAACAGGAACTTCACTAGGAGAATGGCTGAGAATGATTCAATGAAGGGACAGAAGGGAGTCAGTGGGAAGGATAAACAGAGGGGAGGAATTTAAGAAGTGAGAGTAGCAGTTCTTCTCAGGAGTTTGTTTTTGAAGAGGAGAAGGGAGAAGGTGATTGCTAAAAGAGCTCTGGGCTTCTGGGAGAGTTTTGTATGTTTAAGATACAAGTATGTGGGCATCCTTAAGTAGTGGAAGAAAGGAGAAGATAAAAGAAAAGAGAGTATAGAGAGAAGCCTAGAACGAAACACCACATAAGAGATCCTAAAAGTGGCTAGGCAACCCCTGCATTTCCCTATCCATAATAACTATTGAAAAGTTTTCTACTCTTTCAAAATCCTGATCTCCGCACCTCCACTCACTATTGACTGGAAATAGTTCCTAATAAATCACAGAGTAGACTGAAACCTCAGACAAAAACCCTGGACTTCGGTATCCAGGTCCATCTCCCCTTTTCATTCAGATACACTGAAGGAGGTTTGCCAACTCCTCCTGTGCAGGGGTGTTGCCCCATTGCCTTCTCATTCAGTCAGTCATTCTATTGGTACTGAGGATTGAACCCAGGAATATCCTACCTTTAAGCTACACTCACAGCCTTTTTCATTTTTTTTTAATCTTGAAACAGGGTCTCACTAAGTTTCTGAGTGCCTCATTTAGTTGCTGAGGTTAGCCTCAAACCTGCAGTCCACCTGTTTCAGCCTTCCAAGTACTGGGATTATAGGCATGTGCCACCATGCCTGGCTCTGCTATGTATGTGTGTGTGTGTGTGTGTGTGTGTGTGTGTGTGTGTGTGTGTGTGTATGTTTTACTGGGGAGTGAACCCAGAAGCATTTTACCTCCAAGTTACACTCCTAGCCCTTTTTATTTTTTGTTTGGAAACATAGTCTTGCTAATTTGCTGACAGTCTCACTAAATTGCTGAGGCTGTCCTCAAACCTGTGATCCTCTGTCTCAGCCACCCAACCACTGGAATTACAGGCATGTGTGTCTTTCCCTGACATTTTAAACAGCCTCTAGTTTGCACCAGATGTGTTCCAGGTCCCTGGAGACAAAGGTAGAGAAGACGTAGTCCTTTTCTTCAAGGAGCTCAGCATCTCTTGGAGAGGAGACTCAGTCATACTATAAAATAGATAACTGAAATAAAATAGTATTGATGCTGTAGTAAATGTGTATAGAGAGTCCTAAAAGACCCCAAATAATTTTTTGGTCTCCCAGACAGGAAATCCTGGTTGTCTTCTAATGGGAGTCCGTGGGGAGGATAAAAAGAGGGAAGAAATTTGAGAAGTGAAGGTAGCAACTCTTCTTAGGAGTTTGAATTTGAAGGGAAGGAGGGAGACATTAGACCCTTTCAATTAACCAGCCCCAACTCATCACAAAACATTATAGTAATCCTAAAAAAAAAAAAAAAAAAAAAAAAAAAAAAAAAAAAAAAAAAAAAAAAGTATCATTTTAAGCAGGGTATATTCACATCCCAGCTACTTAGGAGGCTGAGGCAGGAGGATTACAGGTTAAAGGCCAGCCCAGGTAACTTGAAGATGCCATGTTTCAAAATAAAATTTTAAAAGGGCTGGGGATGTAGCTCAATTGTAGATGCATACATAACATACACAAGACCCAGGTTCAACACCAGTACCAGAAAGAAGGAAGAGATGATTTTACTGTTGCAGAAAACAGAAACCTAATTCTCCTAAGTACATTTGACTTAGTAGAAACCAAACTCTATTTTCAAAATATGAATGTATTCTTAGTATATTTTCTTTTGGTGCTAAATATGAAAGGCATCCTATTGAATTTCATATGTTGTCATTGCTCTATTTCTTGGTATCAAATCTCAATTGCCACATTCAAGGGGCAGGGTTGTGGAATAATACAGGAAAATCCACAGCACACAGGGGGTTTCCTTTGAATGTGGTGAGAGATAAGTGTGATGGACAATGTAATTACCACCATGTTGAGTTTGCTACATTAGGATTCAAGTGTATTCATGTATGAATGATGGAAATGTATGAAATATTCAAATTTTATCAGTTCAAACATGACAGTTGAAATATGTAGTTTTCAATGACTCTTTCTCTGTAATGAATAGTCACCATCCAGGCATCATCAATAAGATACTGGGACCCCTCCCCAAATACCATAAAACAAAACTCACCCCAAAGAAAGAGAGAAGTTGCTAGAGCAGATCAAAAGAACTGTGTGGCAGAGACTGCTATACACTCCCCAAGACCAGCATTTCCTTTGCCTTTCTTTTTGTTCTAGGAAACTGAGCTTGAACTGGGGACTTGGCCATTTAACTAGAGACTCCAGGCTCCCCAGCAGGTAGATGTAGCATGTAACACCACTCTGGCCAATTAGAACCTTCTTGGTTCTGTATTATAAAAAGAACCAACTTCTTGGCTCTGTCTCATAACAAGAAGTGGGTTGTCCCCAATTCCCTCTTTCTCTCTTCCTTTGGATTGGAAAGAAGATGTGGTACTTACAACTTGACCTTGAGTATAGGCTGTGGACACAGTCTAAGGGAAGGCAAGGCAAGAAGTTGGAAGGAACCCAAAATGCAAGTAGGCCATTGGAGTGGAACCATCTCTCCACCCCACCTCTGGTCCAATATGTGAAAGAGGAATAAATGTCAAGCTTACTTGAGCCATTGAATATTTGGGTCTCTTTATTACAGCATTCTCGTCTGACTTTGACTAATAGGTAACTGATTCTCGATAATGTGCTCCAAACAGAAGCCCTGCCAGTGCCTTCTAAAGCCAGCGGGAGATAACATTTTCCACTGGAGTTCAGTGACCACTAAAACCTATAGAGGATCACCAGCACCCTAGAAATGGTCACGTCTCCCCTGCTTTCCTCTTTACACTTCCTACCCAACCTGCACCTGTGGAACGCACCCCAGACAAAGACAATACAATAATGTGATCTTCTCACTCATAGCATACACATCTTGTGGCTTTCTATTGCATACAGTAATATAGAAACAGTTACTTTTTTTTCACCAAGGTGTTTAAAGAAGAAAAAAAAATAGTTAAAGAAAAAATCTACTTCACCTCCTGGTGCCACATTCTGGCAGCCTACTGATACAAGCGGCAATCCAGCAATGAATGATTTTTATAAGCAAAAACTACACAGAACAATCATCAAAAAACAGCCTTTTGTGCACACTGAATGGTCAGAATTATGCCATTATTTGTTAGAGGTATTAGCAGGGTACTCCCACATATGGTGACTGTCTGTTATATTTCCCAATGGCATCCTTCACACTTTTCTATTATCCACTGAATGTTATACTAAAATATGATTTTTCTGAAACAGAAGCTCCTAAATTACTAAACTGGTACACCAAAACATTTTCATTTTTCATAATAGTAAGGGTTCATTGTTGATCATAAACTCAATAAACAAGCATCTCTTTATTGCTTCATTGACAATTACACAATATCTCTACCCCCTTACTGAGTTTTATGGAAACTATTTCAACAGTGTAGACATTTATCATCACAGGAGAAACTCCCATTTAGACATTAACTACCTTGGCTTTATTAGAAACTCATTTCCCACAGATGTCCAGCCATGATTTGCTCCTTTTTATCAGGAAATAAATAATATCAGGTAATAGCTTCCTGTGGCAGAGGTTATATCATTACTATACCCAGGGAAATAGATACCAGTGCATCAGAAAACAGCCAGATGGCTTACTCTGCTTATCAATAAAATTTAATTTGCACTAAACCAATTGCTATCAAGGTAACTTTTAAATAGAAAAACAGGCATTTAGTATTCTTATAAGAAGCAGTAAGTACTCCATCTATAATAGTTTCAAACTTGCAGTAATGCTGATTCAGTTATTGATACCTGTTACTTTTTCTTCAGCTTGTGGTCCAAGTCAGAAATGTGGGTGTCTTCTTTGGCACTAAGCCAATAAAAATCCTGTTGGTTCTAACTTGTTTGTCTCCTAAATCTGTCTACTCTTTGTATTTCCAATACCACGACCTTAGTGTAATCACCATCATCATCTTGCTACTGTTTCCTTGAAACAATCCATTTGCACCCAACCCATCTTTTCTCCTCCTTCCTAATCCAGTGGTCTTCCAAAAATAGAAGAGAGTGACATGCATAGAAGTGATTCCAAAAGTCCAGACACTCTGCTCCCTGCCTCATTTTCTGGCCCATTTCGGACCTCCATCCACTCCCAATGTCTACTTCCAACACTATATTCCATTTATATAAGAACTTGCAGTTCCGCCAAATAGAGCAAGCTCACTTGCCTATGCCTTTGAAGTGTTTCTTTTGTCTGTAATACCTTTTCCCTAGCCCTCCCCACCTTTTTCCATCTTTGCCTGAGCCTAGCTAAGTGATGCTTTCCTTTAATTTTCAGTGTACACATGGCTTTCCTAATTAAGACTCCTTAGTCCTTCAAGAGTAAACAAAGTAATCGTCCTATGTGGTTCCCCAGCATCTAAGGCACTATTTTATAATCTTTACTAACAAATATCATCACCAATATTAACTAGTAAGTCTTGTGGGATTTCATACAGATGATTAGCTTGGGGTGCAGGGATATTGTGCTCAGGCTAATTATGTGTCCAGTTCTGACACAGCACTGACCAGCCCACTGAACCTGATGATGTCACTAATACTGCTAGAGGCACTCGTTAGGATTTGCAATAAGGTGCTAGTGTCAGAGAACAGAAATAATCAAAGCTTAGATAAAACAGAGGTCTATTGTTCTCTTACAGAAAAGAGAGTCTGTAGATGGGCAGTGCACAGCTGATACTGCTAAGTACACAATCATCAGGAGCACAGCTCCCATGAACATGAGTTCTGTTTCCAAACATGCAAGATGTCTCTACATCTCCAGATACCCAAACTTCATTCCCAACAACAAAAAGACAAAGAGTAAAAGAGGTGGGGAGGTGGGATGACGAATCAGCGGAACTCACATTATTGTAGTAGCTCCCCAAGATTGAATTAAGACAATTCTGTAGCAGCATATGGATGTAGGAAGGCTATGAGAAAGCACTGGTAGGCTACTCAGAGCTAACAACCAGGTGAAAAGCAGGAATATCAGTTTCCAGAATAGAAAAGGAAATTAACAAAAGGAAGAGACAATGGCAGGGCCCATGTGCAGTGGGCGAGTGGGCGAGGGGAAGCTCAGTGGGCGAGGGGAAGCTTCCCCCAGCAAACCAAAAGAAATCTTCCCACCAATTTTAAGATTAAACAGGCACTAGTGTCCAACAAATTCACAATCTCAGTAGTACAGCAGGCTGAGATGCCATAGGAGGAAGTCTCGGCACCCTCCAGCAGAATAAAAGAAAACAAAAATGAGGATGCATTGATAGCTTTTTTTAAAAAAGACTCTTTGGACTTCCAGAGCAGGAGACTAGAAATCCCCTTAATTCACTTTTTTTTTCTTTTGTCTCACTCTCTATTTTGGGATGGGAGGGATCTCATTCTTGGTCTAGTTGCATTATGAATACAGAAGGCCTCTTAGACTTAACTTTTCACTGGACCAGTGGGTGCCCATGCCACAAGTCAGTATAGGCACCAGCTTCAGAGAAGGTCCAGGCAGTGACTGACCCCACAGCTGCTGCTCTATCAGTCTGCTAAGTGGAAAAGATCAGGAGTATGGCTGACAAGGGATGTAACTGGGATAGATTAGAGTTGGGTAGAAAAATGGTGATCCCTCAATACCTACTGTGGGCCACAGTGCCACCTCACCCAGGCACAGAAGGAACTGGAGGATAGAATGGCACATTTCCCATAACCCCTCCCAGCAAGTGGACTGAGGATCTCAGAGAGAGATTGTGTGACATGACCCAGATTGGTCTACAGCTACAGGCAGCATATGTAGGTGAGAGGGCTGACCAGAGGGCTGACCACAGCCCTACTAGGCCTACCCTCCCAGCCCTGGTCTCAATAACAAAGTCATTTAGAGGATGAAGTCTGCTCTGAATCAGACAGTGCCCCCCTAACAGAGGTTATCAGGCAAGGAGGGGGTGGAGCTCAGCATATAGACTCCCCTAATAAGTTTGGTCAGTTTGAGTCAGAGCAGAGAACAAACATGCAGCATGATATTCCTGTCACACAAAGTTCTTCATAGCTTGGAGATTCTAAAATCGAAACTCAAAATGGAAAAGAGAGATCCCCATTTTAAAAACCTCAGCAAGAAGAAAAGCAAATCTCTCTGACTGTTACTGCATTAGCTGACTCATGAAAATATTCCCACTGTCTCCTCACATTTTGTGTTTTTTAGAGGTCTATCTAATTTTCCATATTTCACCAATTAATTGAGTCTTCTCTCAATACTTCTTTTCTTATCTCAACACCATTCCCTGCTCTTCCCCTTCCTCATTTTTTCTCTCTCCTCATTTTACCTTCTCTCTCTTCCTATCCCCCTCTTTTTCTTTCTTTTTTTCTCTAGTTTCTCTATTTTTATCTCACTTTCCAATTTAATATAGTATTCAATCAGTGATGCTTAATATTTTCAGAATATTCTATATTATTTCTCACCCACTTTTCCCTTTCGTTAACAGATTTGTAGAAATCATTGGCAATAACTTTTATAGCATGTGTTGAGACATGTTTTGCTCTTAAATTAACACTTTTCATTGGTGGCAAATCTCTCTTCTTAAAGTGGTACTGGTGGTTGAAGTTAATACTTTGATTACACTGATAAGATGAGTTGAAGGTAAGATATGCCCCCAACCCAGGGATTATTATAAAGAGATTAATATTCACTAAAGAACTTTCATGTAAAAGAGAAATCCATCTCAACAGATGCCCAAATATAGAACTTCAGAAAACATGAGAAAATAGGTATACAAGATGACTCCAAAAATTTATAATCCCCAATAACTAAATCCACAGATATTGAATTCATTGTCCAAAATTCCAAAGAATTTTTAAAAATTGATTATTAAAATGATCGTTTAACTAAAAAAAGATATAAGGAATTAACTAAAAGAGAAAATACAGAATTATAAAAGAATTCATTTCAATAAAGAGATTGAGATTCTGAAAAGAATCAAACAGAAATCCTAGAAGAGGAAGAGTCAATAAGTCAAACAAAAATTTCTCTTGAAAATCTCACCAATAGTAGAGATCACATAGAAAAGAGAATTTCAAAGCCTTGGAGATAAGGTAAATAGATTAGTCATTAATAAAGAAAAATACAGAGTATACAAGAACCTTGGGATATTCAGAGATCAAATTTAAGAATCACTGGAATTAAGTAAGGGCTAGAAATACAAATAAAATTGCTAAGCTTTTCAGTAAAATAATAGCAGAAAAATTTCCAAACCTTGGTGATGAGATGGCCATCTAAATACAGAAGGTATTCAGAACCTCAAGTAGACATGATCAAAATAGAATCTCTCTGTGACACATCATAATTAAAATGTCAAATATACAGAATAAGGATACAATTTTTTAAACCTCAAGAAAAAAACCGTTAGGTCATATTTAGAAGCAAACCAATCAGTATAACATCTGATTTCACAACTGAAACCTAAAATCCAGAAGGGTTTGGAATGATGTGTTTCAAGCCCTGAAAGAAAATAACTGCCAACCAAGAATGCTATATTCAGCAAAGCTATCCTTCAGAATAAAAGGAGACATAAAATTCTTCCAAAATAAACATAAAGCAAATGAATTCATGACTACTATGCCAACATTACAGAAAACACTTAAACAAGTCCTGCAGAGTAAAGAAGCTAAAAGCAAACACCCGAGCTTGTGAATGAACAACTTTCATTAAAAGATTAGTAAAACAAATGAGAATTAGGACTAGATTAAACATTAGAAATAAATCAAAGTGGTAGGAAATAATAAAATCTTTCTATACTAAATGGCCTCAATTCTCTAATTAGAAGACATAGATTGGTAGATTGGATGAAAAACAGACCCAACTACATGTTATCTGCAAGAGACACACCTCTTAGTCAAAGACATCCAACAGGCTGAAAGTAAAGGAATGAAAAACAATATTCCATGAAAATGGAGCCCCCAAAGAAACCAGGAGTAGCTACTCTTATATCTGAGAAAACAAATTTCAAGCCAAAATTCATCAGAAGACACAAAGAGGATCATTTTCATACAACAAAGAGAATAATCCAGCAAGAAGATATAATGATAGATAATATCTTAATTTTTGTGTGTACCAAATATCAGTGCACCTAATTACATAAAACAAATGCTACTGAATACAAAGTTTCAGATAGACCTCAATACAATAATATGGGATGAGTTCAACACCTCTTTCTTGCTGATAGGTCATCTAGACATAAAATTACGCTTCAGACCTAAAACTATTATAGATCAAAT
>PVLC010009694.1:0-53141 GCA_004027655.1 Graphiurus murinus | reverse complement strand
GCGAGCTACACGTGGGTTCCAGAGGATATAGGAGAGGGCGGGGATCTTCCAGCCCCTTACTCTCAGTTTACAAGATTTTCATAGGTTGAGTTCCAGGTGAGACTTTGGGCTCCTCCTCTTTCCAGGTGTGCGTGCGGGGTACCTCTTCGGTGGGCTGGGCTGTAGTCTCTCTTGGGCTGAACCAAATTCTTCTTTTTTTTAGGGTGGACGACACTCTCCAGATTTTTAAAAGGCTAAAAACTATATTATTATGAATTTTCCCGATACCTCTTTTCTACCTAATATATATACTTTTAATCTACCTCAACACCCCCAGCCCTATTTTTTATTCTTTATTTTGAAACTGGATCTCACTAAGTTGCAGAGTACCTTTCTAGGTAGCTGAGGAGGCCAGTTTCAGCCTCCCAAATGCTGGGATTACAGGCGCGTGCCACCACGCCCAGCCTATTTTTTATTTTGAAAACAGGGTCTCACTAAGTTGCAGAGGGCCTCACGAGGTTGCTGAGATTGGCCGTAAACCTGTGGTCCTCCTGTCTCAGCCTCCCCAATACTGGAATTACAGGTGTGTGCCACTATGCCAGGCTAATTTTAGTAATATATTTTACTTAAAACAATAAATCCAAAATAGTATCATTCTAATGAAACGGGGGTGTTTCTTCTTATAGGGTTCTTGTCCAGTAGATTTTGACAAATGAAGTCCAAGGACTAGTGAAGGGTATAGAAATATGAAAGTTTGTCAGGGAAAGATAGAAGACAAAAGCAGCTCCCCCCAACTCCAACAAGAGAAGGGGTCCTGGAAAGAGAGTGACCACCAAAGCTCTTGGGAAGTGGGCTTTTAAACCTCACTGAGATTTCCCATCTGCTCTTTTATGATTCATCAGAATTGGGTTTTGGGGAATCAATGACTTTTGCACAGTTTTGGTCATTAATTTGAATTGTTATCTTGTGGGCTGTTGGGTCTGCTCACCTCCTCCCACCTCACAGAAGGCGATGCAGATGCCTTTTTTAATCCTTCCTGTTCCCAGCTCCTCTGCCCTGCCTCACGGTGCTGGACAAATGTCCACGTGAGTATTCCTGGGACGTGCATAACCCTGTGAGATATGGTTCTGGCAAGTGGGTGGTGGCTCTGAGGTCCAGCCGCAGCCTAGCAAACCAGAGGCCAGCCTATAAGAGCTCACAGGACACAACCAAAAGCAGTCCAGGAGGAGGCTAGAGCCTCTCCCAGTTTCCTCAGTCTGAGATGGGAGGGCTCCCTCCTGCTGTATCCATGTCTCTTGGATCAGTCTGGTCAGACCTGGGCTGACAAGAGATCAGAGGAGGGAAGATGCTCTCTCTGGTAAAACCTTATTAGTAGAGGTAGAAGATATTTAAAAAAAAAAAAAAAAAAAAGGAAGGAGAAATAAAAGAAAGACACAAAAATAAAATTTTAATTCAGAATTTTCCAGGCCTGTCATTCCCACAGCCAATCTCTGTCCCAGACTTGTCACTCTCAAATTTCTGGGACATCTGTAAGTCTACCTGGTGCACTATTAATTATCCCACCAATGAATAGTTTAAGCAAAGAGATATGCTATTTTGAGAAACCTCTCCTTTAGGGGACTTTGCAGTGCTATTTATTGCTAAGATAATGGTGACGACGTCAACCTAAGAATCCTGAGAACAACCAGACCACCATCTTGACATCACCAGACTGATGTCATCCTACATAGCTCCCCATGCCCACCCTCACCGAGTATCCTTTAAAAGAGAAGCCGGAACCCCCAAAACATGTCTCACCCTTGAGACGGCTCATGTTCCCCCTTGAGTGTGTGTATTCCTCGTTTTCCTAAATAAATCTCTATGCCTGCGCCGACACATGTGGAGGTTCTTCTCCAGCACAGATGTCCTCGTGGAGGACATCTGGTGTCATCAGAGAATGTAAGAAAACCCAAGAGACTACTGGGATCTGGAAGCCAAAAGAAGAAAGTGTTTCAAGAGAGAAGGAGTAGTTGAGCTTAGTGGCACACACCTGTAATCCCAGTTCTTGGGAGGCTGAAACAGGAGGAACTCAGCTTCAAGACTAACCTCAGCAACTTAATCAGGGCCCTCAGCAACTTAGTGAGACCCTATTTCCAAGTAAAGCAAGTAAATAAAAAGGGATGGAGGTGTAGCTCAGTTATAGTATGCCCTTGGGTTTAATCCCTAGTACCAGAGAGAGAGAGAGAGAAGGGGGAGAGGGAAGAGGAGAGAAAAAGAGAAGAGAGAAGAAAACTGTATGGAATGTTCCTGATAGATTGAATAAGATATGGCTGAGAAATGAGCGCTGACCATTGGGTTTAGCAGCATCTAGGTCATTGCCATCTTGGAACAGTTGCCTGGCTCAGGGGGCAGACAGTGAGTGTAGACATCTCTTTCATGAATCTTGGAAAAGAGTAACCAGCAGGGAATGCAGAGTCAAGAGGCAGCTTTTAAAAGCATCAACTTTCCTGAGGCATAATTTATATACAATACATTTAAAGTGTACAGTTCAATGAATTTTGACAAATATATGTATCCATGTAACCACAGCAACAATCAAGATATATATTACAAACATCACCCAGGAACATTCCCTTGTACCCATTTATAGTCAATTTTCCTACCACCACACCAGCTCCAGGCAACCACAGATTTGCTTTTTGTCAGATATGCTTAAAAAGTCATATAAATTGAATCATATAGTTTGTGCTGTTGTGTCTGGCTTCTTCAGCTCAGCATATTTTTGATAGATCACTGTTGCGGTATGTGTCACTAGTTCCTTTCTTTATATTGTTGAGTCATATTCCATTGTATGGACATACTACGATTTGATTACCCATTACTTAGTGTTAATCATTTGAGTTGCTTCCCGATTTTGACCACTGTGATTAAAGATGCTATGAACATTGATATAGGAGTATGTGTGAACATAAATTTAAATTCTATTGGGTAGATATCTAGGAGTAGAATTGTTGGGTCATAGAATAATGTATGTTTAAATTGATAAGAAATTGCCAGACTGCCAAAATGACTACTTTACATTCTCACCAGCAACATATAAATTCCACTTGCCACACAGACTAACCAGCACCTGATATTGTCAATCTTTTAAAAATTTTAGAGAAAGTTTTGTTGTTTATTTTTTACAGACTTTTTATTTGGGAGTAATTTTAGAGTCATAGGAAGGTTGAAAAGACAGTACCGAGAACTTCAGGATACCCTTCACCCGGTTTTCCCTCTCCATGGAATAGTTGCCAGAACTAAGAGATTAATACAATACTAATGCCCAACGTAGACCCTAACAGGAGTTTGCCAATTTTCTCACTAATGTCTCTTTCAGGACACCATGAAGCATTTCTGCATTATACCTCTATCTTCTTACTCTGTGACTATTTCTCAGTCTTCCCTTGTTTTTCATGACCTTGGCAGTCATGAAGAGTAATGCTTAGGTATTTGGTAGAATGTCTCTCAGTTTGGGTTTGTCTAATGTTTTCTTAGGATTTGATTGGGGTTACGAGTTTAGAGGAAGAATACCACACAAGGGAAGGTTCCTTCTCATTAAATGACACCAAGGAGCAGGTGATAGCAATATGACTTACTGTTTGGTCAAGATGGTATCTGCCAGGTTTCTTCCCTGTTATTTTTTGCCTTTTGATATTCTGTGCTTCAGAAGTGAGTCACTAAGTCCAGGCTACCCTCCAGGACAGGGGACTTAAAGCTCTACCTCCTGGAGATGAGAGAGAGAGAAAGAGAGAGGAGGGAGAGAATGTGGGTGTGAGATTTTTATATATATTTTATATAGAAAGGGGAAATTTCTCCCTTCCTTACTAATTTGTTAAATCATTTATAGAGAAAGCTTTTTTTTTTTAAAGGGAGGATATAACAGCAAATTTGTATGATATATATGTATGTTTATATGTTGGTGGGAATGATCCAAAAGAGAATAAAATATCATGAGTTTAGTTTGTTCAGCAAGTTGAATTCATTCAAGTTTTGAAAAGAACAAAATCCCCCAGGCCTTTTCTCCTGCCTTTTCAATATTCCCTTTTCCCATGAATCACTTTCCTTAGGCCTTGTGGGAAGTAAGAGGGCCTCCTGGGGTTAGGCCCAGAGGCTTCACGGACAGCCCCATGGAGCCAGGCCTTGGGTCAGGTTGGCCAGCAGAAGTGCTTGGAACTTGGTGGCAAGGGGGCATCTCTCTCCCCAGTCCTCACCACCATACCTTCTTAGGCCCTCCACTGTGGGAGTTGAGTGCAGAGTGGGGACTTCCAGGACTTGGGATGAGCCCATGTTTTTCTTTAGGTGAGAAAGGTCCAGATACCTGTCATGAGGAGCTGGGGCAGCTGGGGTCCTCTTGTGGGGACTGTGGGGGCTGATCATCCTTAGGGGGAGACTCAGAGAAAGTACCTAGCAGATGGAGTCCCTTGGCTCCAACGCAGAATCCAGAAGATCAAGCCCTGTGTTTCTTGGGTTGTTTTTTGGGAGGATAGAGTTCTGAGGACATGAGGCAAGGCCCTAGCCCTGGCTTGGGGCTCAGCAAAGAGGTCAGTGGAGCACCCAGAGCAGGGGGTGAGATATTAATCCTCTTGAACACTCAGTTTAGAAACTTGGTGATGTCAGCGAGACCTGGGGCAGATGCTAGATGGGACGTTGGCCACTGCAGCCAGGTGGCTTACCAGCCCACTCCCGCCGTGACTGCCCCGATCCCTGCCACACGGATGCCTCTTACCCAGCCTCCAACTGGGGAACTCCAGCCCCGGAGTGTGTGGGGGTGGCGGAGAGAGTAGTTGCAACAAAGGTGACATATCCCGGGTGCAGACGTGGTCTCCAGGCATGTGTTTTGCAGAGGCTCGTGGGATGGTGTCTACATGAAGGTATATATTTGTAGATGAATCAGTCCTCACCCTGCAGTGACACCAGAAAACCTGTCACCACTGAAAGGAAGATGGTGAAGTCCCTCTCATTCAGAGAAGACCTCCCTCTTTTCAACCAGCTGCCCACGGGTTTCTCATCAAGATAGCACTTCATTGTGCAGGGAAAGGAACTTACCATGTGGAAATTCCCACTTCCTCTGGAGGAGAGCACACACGGCATTAACCGTGGTAAGAATTCCCCACTGCACACGCCTCCCATGGCAGCTTTTCTCTTGGAAGCCCGAGGCCCTAGGTCTCGTCCAAACTGTGGGCCCAAATCTGAAAAATGGCTTAGGAGTGAGTCTGCCAAGCACCAATAACCTCATCAATTGGAACAGATATTATCTTTTTTTTTCTTTTATTTTTTTCAGATATTATCTTTAAAAAATTTTCTTTTCTGCCCAGCACCCCCTTCTCCCAATACCAGCACCCCAGTTTTCCTTTGGGGAGGCAGCTCTTCTGCTCACCACTCATGTCCTTCCAGTAGGCGAGGGGCACGTGGGCCAGGCCTGACCCATCACACAGCACATCTCCCTAGAGGGCCAGAGGAATGGGCACAGAACCCGGCTGGGCCGGTGCAAAGTCACCTTCGGCAGCGCAGCTGGATGGAGTGCAGCGCAGAGCCTGTGTGAGCCTGGAACTGATGTGGGAGAGCAAGGAGGTGCGCAGAGTCCTGAAAGTAACCCTGGGGCTTCTGGGTCCAGCTGTTTGTTTGTTTTTTGTTTTTGTTTTTCAGTTAAATGCAAATTGTTTTCCTTCCTTCCTTCTTTCTTCCTAGCTTCCTTTCTTCTTAGCTTCCTTCCTTCTTCCTTCAGTCAGATAAACTTATATGAGGCCAGTCAGATAAGCTGAGCCCCACTCCCAATAAACCAGAATGGAGTCACTCATGCCAACGTTCCACATCATCAAACTGACAGTAACCTTTGAAGAAATCAGGAGAGAGATAATAAACAAATCACTAAACAGGCCAGTTTTAGCTGACAAGATAAGGAAGTCCCCTCTGCTTTAACCCTTATAAGGAAAGTGACTGAAGTGACCTCATGCTAACCAGTTCACTTTTTGTTCTGTTTCTGTTTCTTCTGCACTCTTCTACTTATCAAGCCAGCCTCCTCTGTTCATTTCATCAGAGCACGCTTTCTAGATTTTTAGCAGAGATGCTTCCCCAATTCGTAAACTGCAAATAAAAGCAAATTAGGTTATTTAAATAAATTTGTTGTAATTTTGTCTTCTGACCCTTCTCCCTCTCTCTTTCTCTTTCTTCCTCTCTTTCCTATTTATTTTGATTTAGGCTGGTTTGAATTTGGTTTTTGTCTCGCACTCTAATTATTCCAACAAATACCCTAACGGCATTGTCACCTCACAAGCCTACCTGTTCCCCAACATTGTCGAGAAAGGCTGAAGCTCTCAGCTAGATTTGGGGTGCCATAAGGCTACTGAACTATCCCAACCCACAGCCTCTTTTGGTCACCCAAAGTGTAAAATAACAACATATTTTTAAAATTGAATACATGTATTTTTCTGTTCTACAAGCCATACAAATATTAATTTTAAATTAGAGGAAAGGAAAAGTTATAATCCTGCTATGACATGCATTTTAACTTATTTCCCTGGAAGTGTTTCCCCATACATATTTACATAGTCATAGCTCCCATGCATACAAAATGCACATTGCTATCATCATCATCACAATCACCATCATCATACCAGAGTTGTCATGAGCATTTTTCTCTGGTTTTTCTTTTTTTTTTTTGCGGTACTGGGGATTGAACTCAGGGGCATTCTACCTCCGAGCTATACCCCCAGCCCTATTTTTTATTCTTTATTTTGAAACCGGGTCTCGCTAAGTTGTGGAGTGCCTCACTAGGTAGCTGAGGCTGGCCGCGAACCCGGATCCTCCGGTCTCAGCCTCCCGAATGCTGGGATTACAAGCGTGCGCCACCACGCCCGGCTTTCTCTGGTTTTTCAAAGTCTCCATTTTCCCTGGTTTTAGAAATAAGTTTCCATGGCATCATAAGAAAAGACACATGTTTGAAAGTGGCTTGGCAAGGAGATTTTACTGCTGCAAAAAGGGATTCTGCCACCAGAACAGTAGGGTGTGCAAGAACAAAATGGTGGAAACACGATGGGTCTTTTATTTCTTTTCTTTCTTTCTTTCTTTCTTTCTTTCTTTCTTTCTTTCTTTCTTTCTTTCTTTCTTTCTTTTTTTGTGGTAGAGATTGAACCCAGAGGCATTCTACCTTCAAGCTACATCCCCAGCCCAATTTTACTTCTTATTTGGAAACAAGGTCTCACTAGGTTGATGAGTCTCACTACTTGCTGAGGCTATCCTCTAACCTGTGGTCCTCCTGTCTCAGCCTCCCAAGTACTGGGATTACAAGGGTGCACCACTACACCTGGCTGGATCTTTTATTCCTAACACGAATTTCCTGCACTGTACTCCTATTGGTGGGAAAATAGGGTCACAATCTTCGTGTGGTCACTAGAGGGAACACCAGGGGGAAGAGTTGGCACTTGCAATTTCCAAGAAGTGCAAACTTTACAAGTTTTACTAAATGTAGCTTAAGACAAGCTATTCTTTTGATAGAAAAGATCTAATCATATTCACACCGTGGCTTCCTTTATCGGAGGTAGAGCTGTTGTGAGATGGAAACTAAGTAAATCACCCAAAACAAGGTACACTCACTTGTTAGGTGGGCACTCTTCCAGTAGTGGACCATTCTGACATTTAGTTGCTATATTAATGGCTGTTTCCCACCCCCAGCCAGTGGGTCTGGGGTGAGTTCCAAGTGTGTCTTTCTGAGCAGCATCTAACACACAAACCCTGCAGGCCCCAACAGGAAGAAATGCATTTGCCATTCAGGGCGATGTATGCATATTCAAGTTTGACAAGTACAGATAGGTAAGCTCTAACTTTCCATTTAATAGTCATTTACTAAACACTAATCTGTGTACCTGTGGTTTTTCAGAAGCCTACATTTTTCTCAGGGACCAAGTTTCCAAAGGTGACATGAGCTTCAAGCTAAGCCCTCGGGAACCCCCAGCTGCACATGGCCTAAATAGGGAAGCCACTAGTGAACGCTTTCTCCTACCACTCTCTCAGAGCCTGCCTTCAGGTGGTTAGAGGGGAGGAGAGGCTGGGTGGGGGTGTGGAGCCTTCAGTGGCATTCTAATCCATCATCTTTTACTGCCTTGCTTCTCTAAGCGTGGGCTGAGGCCCAAGAGCAAGGACATCCCTGGGAGCTTGTTATACACACAGACCAGGCCCTACTCCAGCCCACAAGCCGTGATCTGCACTTTAACAGACCTGGAGTTGAAGGCGTTGCCCCGTTACTTATTGGGGTGAGGGAGCCTGCACAGCATGGGGAATTTTGGGCATATCAGTAAAGGGGTGTTTGAAAGGACATAGAGGATTTGGGCTTTGCTCAGATCAATTTGGGGATGGGCCAAGGAAACAGGAGCCTGCTCGGAGTGGGCTGCTATCAAGAGACAGGCCAATCCCATGACCACGTGTCTCGCTGAGGGCAGGTCAGAGTGAGGCTAAAGTTGTAGTAAAGGAGCAGCCGTCGTTCCCATTAGCCAGGGAGGGCTGTCTGGTGTTCTGCGGCTCTTTGTGCTTAGACAATGTTATGAAGCGTCTGTTCTGACTTACTTCATCATGGCTGCAGTGACCTTGTCTACTGCTGGGGTTCTGTGAGGTTACCTTCCACAGCACAGCCAGGCCAGCTCCTAAGAAGTCTAAACCCTCGCTGAAAGCATCGGGCCAGTTCCCAGATGCCAGGGGCCACTTTTCTCTTCTCAACATTAAAAGTTGAGAGTCCATGTTTGAGTTTGTGGTTTCCTTTTTCAAGGTCACCTTGTAGCCCAATAGGTTGGTAGAACTCCAGCCATTACATTTGTGTTCCAGGGCTATGAAGGGGGTTGAGGAGGGTGAAGAGCACATATTTTTTCAGATTCCTTTAAAAAACTTTTAGAAGTTGGGCATGGTGGCACACACCTGCAATCCCAGTGCTTGGGAGGCTGCGACAGGAGGATTGCAGGTTCTAGGCCAGCCTCAGCAACTTAGAGAGGCCCTTTGCAACTTAGTGAGATCCTGTCTCAAGATCAAAAATAAAACGGGTGTAGCTCAGAGATAGAATCCCTGGGTTTAATTCCTAGTACCACAAAAACACTTTTAGGAGCTCCCCCAATGCCCAACAACTTGAATTTACGCCTCATTGGCTGTCCCTATATTAAGAGAATTGGAAAATCAATTTTTAGCTGGATTAATTATTTTCCCTCATTAGCCCCCCCCCCCCCCAATCAGGTACTTTGTAAGGCAGAAGGGAAACTGGGTATAAGGTAGGCAACTGGCTATTCAGGGCTCCAGAACGGGAAATTCCAGGCCCTGGAAGGTGGCAAGATTTTATCTCTACTTCTTTATCAGCACTTAACATTCCTGCAGCCAGAGTCAGCCAGAGACTTGGCAGTAAAACAAAAGAGCCAACTTGTCTTTAGGATTTGCAAGGAATTGTGGCAAGGCAGCACCTGCTTCTCAGGTGCCCCGGGCACTGCTGTGAGAGCAGAGGACTGGGAGTCCCTAGGGTGGCCAGCCTGTGTGTAATAATGACTCCCCCACCACACACACAAATGGCCTCCAGCTCCAACAGGGCCTCGCTCCCTCAGAGTGTCCCCGTCATGATCCAGGAGCCTCCAAGGGACGTCTCCATGTGTCTCCATGGCTGTCTGTCACTCGTCAGGCTCATTGCCTCATTTAACACAAATTCATTGAATACTTTCAAGATACCAGGTTCTGTGCTTGTGGCAAAAATTCTTTCTGCCCAGCGTGGTGGCGCATGCCTGTAATCCCAGTACTTGGGAGGCTGAGACTGGAAGATCACGTAGGTTTGCGGCCAGCCTCAGCAACTTAGGCCCTCCGAGACTTAGTGAGACCCTGTTTCAAACTAAAAAATAAAATAGGACTGGAGGTGTAGCTCAGAGGTAGAATGCCCCGGGGTTCAATCCCCAGTACCACCACCACCACAAAAAAAAAAAAAAAAAAAAAATTCTAGCACTGTTATAATCCAAAAGACCTGACCACAAACTTGGAAGAAGGAAGATTTATTTGCTCACAGTTTCTTGGAGATTTGGGTTCAGTCCACGTGAGACCGGGGTCTGTGGACCTCAGGGCATGGCTGCAGGAGAGGAGAGCGGGAAGGCACACAGGCCCTGCTCCTCACATCATGGAGGAGCGGGGAGGAGGAAGGGTGTAGAACCCCCAAGGCCACGCCCCCCGGAGCCCTCCTCAGCAACCAAGCCCCCCAACACTGCTACCTTGTTTCCATGAGGGCCAGGGGGACATTCTAAACCCAAAGGTTTGGGCTCTGGTGTTCATGTCTGCGTTGTCGTCTGGTTGATGTCTGATCTCCTGGGTTGCCTTCAGCAAGAACCACGTTACGTCACTTGGTCAGAGCTCCCTTAGTCCTGAGGGGTTTTCCTAGCAATTTTCCATAAGGGGTTCAGGACCTGCTGTCCTAAGATATGGCATCAAGGCATATGGTAAAGCATTGGAAGGAGGAAGCTTTCTCTGACCTCCCAGTCTTCTTCCTAAAGTAGGCTATGAAAGACTTCTGTGGCCTTCCTCTATATTTTTCTTTTGATACTGGGGATGGAACTCAGGACCCCACCCATGCAAGACATGCGTTCTGCCAATGAGCTACATCTCCAGCCCTTTTTATCTTATTTTGAGACAGTCTAAGTTGCCCAGGCTGGCCTCAGACTTGCCTCAGCCTCTTGAATCTCTGGAATTATAGACATGTGCCACTGTACCTGGCAATATACCACCTTGCTTCCCTACACCATCCACCGATCCCACCCTGCTCCTTGTCTGTAAACCCCTATTTGTCCAGGGCCTCACACATGCTAGGCAAGCACTCTACCACTGAACTGCATTATAGGCCTGGCCCATGCTGTATCTTGAGTTGGGTCCAATTTCTTTCCCCTACTGCAAAATCCTGATGCTTAGCCCCTCCGCTAGGACAGCTCTGTCAGGGAGCTGTGGCTGTGCAAGGTGTGAGCTTGATAGACTCTGAGGTGCCTGGGCAATGTGGCTCCCAGGCAGAGTGGAGGAATGTGCCGCCCCCACCTCAGCTAAACTGTCTAAGCCTTTCCAGCCTCGACCTTCCACCACCAGGGCCTCGCCTCTAGCCTATGGGACCAGAGGTGAGCAGATGCCTGCAGTCCTGGCACAGCCCTGCCCTCTCACCTGCAGCACCCCCTCTTCCATGCAACCTAGCAGGCTCAGCTTCCTAAAAAGTCCTGTGGTACCTGTCAGTGGCCCCAGTAAGATAGCTAAGAACCAGTAAGGCAAGGGTGCCCAGCAATCAGGACAGACGCCTGGCCCATGAGGTTGGAAGCTGGCCAAATAGCTCCCTGCCCAACCAGGCAACCAGTCATCAAACATCCAGTGGTCCCCCAAAGAGTCAGAAAGCCAGGAGGCACCGGGGGAGCTCCCCAGGAGCCCAGACACCAGGCGATAGATACACCAAGGCTCTATTCCTAATCCCCAGGGGCCCATAGGAGGCCCTCCATCAAACCCCATGGGCCGCAGACTGAGTCCAATCTCCAAGTTTGCCACGTTCTCGCTTTTCCATGTTTTCCCTGGTGCCTGCTTTCCAGTTTCCAGAGATGCTCTGATCCATCCCACCGCCCTGCCGCTTCCTCCTCCAGGAGGTCTCCCTGGCTCTGTCTCCTTTTTTTCTGCTGGGCTCTTTGACATGTGTGTCCTTGTTTCAGCGTCTGGGGCTGTGTTTCACCCCCTGACCTTTCAGTTCCTGCAGGCATGTGTTGCGTTCCCACGGAGCGGTGGTCACAAGCACAGGCTCCCAGCAGGCGGAAGATGTGCTGTTCTGCGTTCAGGTCCTCCCGACACTGCGTGACCTCAGTCGAGGAGCTGCTTCCCTGGGCCTCATTGGTAAATGAGGTTGCAATGCCTGCCTGAGAGGTTCCAGGAGGATTACATCCCTCCCCTGGCACCATCTGTAAAGTGCCCAGTCGGTGCCTGGCGCACAGTAGGGCCTCCACAAACGCCAGCTGTCACTCTGGTATAACAGCCTCTGTCATGCTGGGTGCAGCGCCCGGCCCTCTGCTGGCTCAGCACCTGCTCAGTGGCCTCCTGGGCTGGGCTCCGTCTTTAGGGTGGGCTGTGCTCTGTCCTGCTGTGGAGTGTCTCAGAGCCTCGAGAGCAAGCCCTCATTTCCTCAGAACCTGCCTGGGGAAGGGATGTGGATGGAGTTCACAGGTGAGCAGAGAAGGGGAAGCCAGGCCACCCTCAGTAGTCAGAAAGAGGGATGGAAAGAAACGCCCTTGTGTGAGTCTTTGCTGTTCCTCTGCCCTATTCCCCACGGACCCCTCCATGACAAGAGCAGGTTCTGGAACACCCTGAAGATCCTCTGGGGCCACGAGCATGGCGATGGAGGCTCTCCTGAAGGGCACTGAGTGTCTCCATCAGATGCTGTCACCATGACATCACCCACTGTGGTCCCTGTCCTCAGCCCCTGGTCCTGGCTCGGTCACTGGAGACATGTTATGCCCTTCCAGCCCCGTGATGACCCAGCCCATCACTTGCTTTGTAGGTGGGGAAACTGAGGCTCAGTGACGTTAGGTAACTCACTCAAGGGCACACAGCTGATAAACAGCAGAGCCAGGGCTTTTACAGAACTTGACTTTGGCCCCGGCCCACGCCCCATCTGCCGGCCGCTCCCTCTAGTCATGGAGCAGGCACTGCCCCAGAACTGAGAGCCAAGCTCCAAGCCAGGCGCCCATTTCCCTGATGGGACCCCAGCTTTATCACCCTCTCGCTGTCCAGGTGAGAGTCAGGGTGGGGCAGGAAAAGAAATGTAATTTTTTAAAAAATATATTGCTAACAAAATTGCCTCTTGCAGCAATTTATGTCAATTTCCCCTAATTCGGGCAGCTCTACATTCGAGAAAAGCATCCGGCTGTTGTAAGAGTGCTACTTATCGCATTACAGAGAACGATTCTTTTGAATTGGTGAGAATTTTCTAGAAGTCACATGTTGTTTTCACTTTCACCTATTAAAACCGAAGCTTGCATTCAGCTTTTTAGAAAGCTTCCCAGTGCAGCCGGCCAGCAGGCAGTGGCTTGGGCCGGAGGTCACTGCCCTGTGGAAGCACAGGCCAGCTCAGCAAGCTGCGGTCCTGGGCTCAGACCTGAGCTGATTTTGAAAGAAAAGCCTGCAGAAAGGTCACGAGGAAGCAGCAGCAGTCCACATCTACCATCATCTCTACTTTCTTTTGGCTTAATAGCAGTAGTCAGGAAAAGGAAGGACTGAGATGGAGGAAACGGAGCTTCCGGGTAGAGTGGGCCTGGGTGAGACCCCCTCACACATCTGCATCCCTGGCTCTGCCAGGTAGAAACTAAACCTGCTCTGGGTCACCTGGAAGGGACAGCTGCTAAACTCTCTGAGCCAAATGCAAAAGCTGCTATTTCAATCAAAGAAATTCCTATGGCCAGATTCCCCAATGCCCCAGCCATGTGAGTGGAATGGCATTTCCATTGACTGAGTACAGAAGAAACCTTACTGCACGACAGCGTGTGTGTGTGTGTGTGTGTGTGTGTGTGTGTGTGTGTGTGTGTGTTGGGAGAGCAGAGATATTTGCATAACACAGATATCTTGCAGATACAGACTAACAGGAAGTTTCAGAACGTAGGCTGTTTCCTTTTGCTGTGAATCAGCAGCTGCTTCCTTTTCACAAGGGAGGGGTGACAGTCACACGCTGCCTGCCGGTGGAGTACAGGTGACCAGTGAGGATGCCTCCAAAGGCATCTTCCCTGCCCAGCGCTTCCCATCAGCCCCGGCCCCACCTGGCTCCTTCAGCCCTTGCTCTCAGCACGCCTACTGCCCACTTCCTGCAGTGCTTCAGGAAGTTTTGGGGTGCCAGCCAGCCAGTGTTCTGCCACCCAACCTAAGTGACACTAATCTGGGAATGAGGCCCAGCCTGGAGGTCTGGGGAAGCCCTACTCCCTAGTTCCTGCTGTGGCACAGAGAAGAACTGCAGAGGAATAAGCCTGCCCTAGACTTGGCGTGGGGATAATTGGGCTCAGATCCCCACTCCAGCCCAGACAGACTTGGGCAAGCCACTGCCCCCCACTCTCCAGCCTGGCTCCCCATCAGTTAGATGGCGCTGGTGATGGCTACCTTGCAGCTTTGGGGGTTAATATGACATACACAGGGAACAAATAAAAGCCCAGGCTTTGGTGTCAGGTAACATAGGAGTTTAAATCCCAGCTCTTCTGTGTCCTGGCTGTGAGACCTTGGGCAGATCACCTAACTTCCCAAGTCTTCATTTCTCCATCTGTAAAATGGAGATAATAAGACGATCTACCTGAAGAGCTATCAGGAAGGTTAAATGATATCATTGCTTAGCATTAATCACACTGTCTGACTCTCAGGAAGCTTTTTTTTTTTTTACTGGAGATTGAACCCAGGGGCATTCTACCACCAAGCCACACCCCCAGCCTTATTTTATTTTACTTTATTTTATTTTATGAAACAGGGTCTCTCTAGGTTTCTGGGAGCCTTGCTAAGTTGCTGGGGCTGGCTTCAAACCTGCAATCCTCCTGTCTCAGCCTCCCAAGTACTAGGATTACAAGTGTGTGCCCCACCCCGCCAGCCTCAGCCTGCCACCTCTCCTCGCTTCCCAGCTCTGTCCTCCACCCCACTCCAACCGCAGGATCCACGCATCAGGGACCTCGCCAAGCTCCTTCACCTGCTCAGACTGTGGAAAGGCTTATTAAATCAGTTGGATAAATAAGTGAATGTTCCTTATTTATAGCAGGCACTAAGGAAATATATCTTTAAAATGTAGTAAGTCTATATGAAAGCCAAAATGAAATGATGCCCTGTTTTTTACATTCCTAAAAGCAGGGCAGTCTAGAATCATGAGGCACACATTGCAGGCTGGAAGCCTCGCAGGCAGTGTGGACATCAGAGCCCCAACCAGCACTGATTGTTTCAGGTTTGAATGAGATAACGCAGGCAAAGCACTGCATGTAATAAGCATGGGGAGGAACAAATCAGATAAAGTTGGACCTCGGGACCCTGGAGGAAGATGAGTCACAGACTTGATGTTTTCTTCCAAGAGGAGAAGCCCTGGGGCTGATGTCCACTAGGCTTCATTTCCTTGGTCCCCTCCTCCCCGTAGTCTCTCTCTCGGTGGTCTTTTCCTGTTGGAGAGCTGCTGTCCCTACTCCTGTAGAGGACAGTGAGCCCTGCCCCCACTGTCCTTGCCCCCCACCGTGGCAGGAGCATGGGGTACAGAAGGCCCAGCTCTGTGCAAGGAAGCCACCCCCTCGCCCAGGTGCTGTCTCCTTTTCACCATCCAGTCCTGCCAGGCTGAGTCCAGGATCCCATGGAGGCCCAGGTTGGGTACAGAGCTCCAGTGTCCCGCAGCCTGGCTTTGAACCGAGGCTCTGCCACATTCAAAGCCCTATCATCTCAGGCAAGTCGGCTACCTTCTCTGTGCCCATTTCCTAGTTAGTAAACTGGAGGCTGATGCTAACCAGCTGTGGCACTACCCTAGTAAATGGATGCCAGCGAGGATCAGAGTGTCCCTGTTAAATCCTAACTCTGCTAACTTCTCCTTGGTGTGTTGTGAACACCGCTGAACACCACTGAACATCAACCACTGTTGGTGGTTTAATTGTTTGTCTGTTTTGCTTAATGGTACTGGAGATTGAACCCAGAGGCATTCTGTCTCCAAGCTGCACCCTCAGCCCTGTTCTAATTTTTGTTCTGAAACAGGGTGTCGCTAGGTTGCTGAGTCTTGCTTAAGTTGCCAAGGCTGGTCTTGAGCCTGTGACCCTCCTGTCTCAGCCTCCCAAGTCCTGGGATTCTAGGTGTGCACTGCCACGCCTGGCTCTTGTTTGTGTTTTCATGCAGCACATTTCATCTCGTGCAAATTCTACCCCAGCCCTGGTGGAGGGAGGTTCAGAGCTGATGGCTCTAAACAGATCTGACTTTTGTTCTCCCCAAGGTTAACCAACTCTCCTCTCTTTCCTGCCTCACTTTGTTTCCTGGGAAGTCACAGAAGCACTGGGAATGGAATGTACCTTGGTCTCAACTGTCCAACATGAATCATAGTCCATTCCTCTGTTACCTGGGGGTTGGAGCCATTTTCCCTGTGACATTTCAAATCTTCAACACAGGACATGAAAGCCAAAAGCCCAATGTCCTTGAGCACGTACTTATCACACAGCCAGGCCACTGAGTCACTAAGCACGTATTTACAGTACAGTCAGGCCAATGTATAGCCAACAAATCACACACTGGGGCCCTTTAACATCTGGAAGGAACACCCCAGATGTTTATTGTGCACATAGCCTGGGGCAAGTTCTGAATCAGGACCCCAAGGTGCTCTCTCTCATGTTATCACTCCTTGGACCAGTTCTTGAAAAAGGGTCCCCAGGGTGCTCAGTTACGGAGGCAGCGTTCCACAGCAGCAGGGACCAAAGCTTGGCCCTCTGCAGTTCTGCTTCCTCTACCCCAACAACACAAAGCCAGAAATATCAAGGACACCAGGCCCAGCTGCCCAGAGATCCGAGGTCATCTCTGCCCCCAGGGAGAGTCTGCTGGAGTCCCAATCTGCTAAGGCCAGGACAGCTGGTCCCCCTGGGAGGCCTATGATTCCTGCCTGTGCTGTGACAGCCTGCTAAGCCCCCGATGGTGAGGATTAAAAGACACCATTTCTCTCCTACAGCCACAGAAGTACCAGCTCTGACATCTTCTGTCACCAAATAAAGATGCTTCCCCTGGAGAAGGAGGGAGAGAAGTGTCACTTAAGTGATTGCTGCTCCATCAAAACCACACAACAAACTGCAAACCCAACCGGATTTGCTGGCGGCTGTTTGATCAGCCAGCATCTATATTTACTTGCTTTAGAGTTGCACCCTTTGTGACTAGGACCCAGAGGGAATCCATCCAGGGGTCATTTGGGCATCTACACCTGTCCTGCTGTGTCATGACTATGCACAGTGTCACACAGCATAGTGGTACTGGGATCATAAAGCTGCTGATTCTCACCTGTAAACTCTGCTCTGTGTCTGCCAGGAATATATATGTGTGTACGTATATATATATATATGTATATATATATATTATATTCCCCTTTGATTATATATATTCCCCTTTGATTCATTCCTTGTCCAAGACCTACTAGGAAGGGATTATAATAACAATAAGCTGGTAACACTTGCTAAACTTTTCCAATGTGTCAGGAATTGCACTCAGTGCTCTGTAACTAACATCTCATTCATTCCCTCTAGGAACCACCGATAAGGTCAGTGAAAAAAGGGAGTCCCAGGACTCCAGTCCAGATCTGCTGCCCCCAGAGCCCACAAGCTTCCCCAACGCTCCCTCCTGCCTCCTGGGTTAGTCCCACCTCTCGTCACTTGTCTCCTGCCTGTGCAGGTAAGGGCCAGGAGGCTGAGGACCTGTCTGGGATCAAGCGACGGATCTGGCCAGCACACAATCCTGCCTGGCCTCTGAGACCGGCTTCCACTGTCTCACCTCGGCCTGTGCTGGTCAGTGGAGCTGCTCCTAGTAGCACAAATGACATAATCGAAATGACTTAATGTATACGTGTAAGTGTGGCACATTTCTTACAATTGATGAACCAATCGTGATACATTATCATGTCCTACCGTCCATGGTTCATCTTGAGATTCACTCTTGGTGTTGTACATTCTATGGGTTTTGATAAATGTATAATGATGGCATGTGTCCATTGTGCTTCAGAATAGTGTGACTGCCCCAAAAATCCTCCTGCTCTGCTGGTCTTCCTTCTCTCCTTCCTGGCTCCCCGCAGCCACGAATCTTCTCATGACCTGTATAGTTTTGCCTTCTCCAGAATGCCTCGTAGTCAGGAATGCATGTAGTCTTCTTTCACCACCTGGCAATATGCCATTTTTTGTGGTAGCTCATTTCTTTTTGCCACAGAATGATATTCCATTGTCTGGATGTACCATAGTTCATTTATCTATTTATGTAATGCAGTATATCTTGATTGCTTCCAAGTTTTGGCAGTTATGAAGAAAGCTACCATAAACATTTATGTGCTGGCCTTTCTGTGAAAATTAAGTTTTCAACTTATTTGGATAAATACCAAAGAGTGCAATTACTAGACTGTGTGGTGAGACTATGTTTCGCTTTGCAAATAGAATTTTAAACTTAATTTTACTCTGGCTGGTTTGTGTTTCTGTGTGATTGTTTGTTCTGGGGGGTTGCAGTTCTTCTAATGAGAGCAAGAGACTTCCTAAGTACAGAGGTCTGAGAGCTCAGCATCCCCTCCTCTCCCTTCCTCTCAGCCTGTCTGTCCTTCCCTGCTCCAGGCTGTAGCTGCATCTGTTCTCAGACAGACCCACCCACCTGGGATTCTGCAAACCACCTGGTTCACACCTTCTCCAAGACGGGGAAATAATTGCATGGGTTTTTTAAGCCAGTTAAATTCAGTTCCTGCTGAGTGTACACAAAGATCTCATTTGTATCAAGCTAAATACTTCAGAATATCAATAAAATTTGAAAGTAAAATTTTTGAATAATTCTGGACTATAATTCAACTGATTGTACATATATTATTAAATTCCTGAATTTTAATATATTTTACTTCTTTCTCTTCCCCAGATGCTTTTTTTCTTACTGAGTTGCTTTTTCCTCTTCTCAACACACATGCCTCTAATTTGGAAAATCACCCTCATTTTATTAACAGGGGGACAAGCCTTACTGGTTTTTGTAAGGCATAAGCAAATATTTATTGAACGAATATTTTAGAGAAAAGTGTCTTGGGTTTTTTGTTTGTTTGTTTGTTTTGAGATGGGATCACTATGTTGCCCAGGCTGGTCTTCAGTGATCTTCCCACCTCAGCCTCCCATACACCTGTGACTACAGGTGTGAGCCGCCATGACTGTCTTGTTTTCTCCCTTTAGTTTGACAGTTTCTTTCCACTGATCTTAATTTTTGCAGGTATGAACCCATGAGCACCATTGGAATGCCATTGATTTCACGTGTTTTTACCTAGGTCACAGAGTGTTGGAGGAGAGAATTCTGAGCTAAGTCTTGGGGGTCCGTTCTGGAGATTCTGGCCTTGACCTCTGAGTTGAGCCTGTTGCAGCCATCAAGGTCCTTTACTCACTGTCCCTTGGGGCCTTACTGTTCCTCCCTGTACCACTGAGGGTCTCTACATTCACATACAGGGGTCCTCACCTTTCCCTAGGAGCTACTTGGCCCTGGTTCCCCCGGCCTGCACTGCTTTCTAGGCTGCTGGCTCCTGCGATGGAACCTAGGGCATTCTACTTCCGAACTACACCCCCAGCCCTTTGGGGGTGGTACTGGAGATTGAACCCAGGAGCATTCTCTAAGCTACACCCCCAGTCCTATTTCTTCAATTGAAATAGAGTCTCATTCAGTTGCTGAGGCCTGGCCATGAACCCACCATCCTCTTGTCTCAACCTCTCAAATACTAGGATTATAGGAATGTGCCACCACACCTGGTCTATAGACCTTTTTAATTTTTATTTTGAAACAGGGTCTCACTAAGTGTCTGAGGGTTTCATGAGTTCCTGAGGCTGGCCTTGAACCTGTGACCCTCCTATCTTAGCCTCCCAAGTACTGGGATTACAGATGTGCATCATTGTGCCTGGCTTCTGGGTTTTCATTCTTACCCACTCCTTATAGGAAACTTGCTGCAGGGTGATTAGTTTGAGTGACTTCTGGTGCCCTCCACTGAAGAAACAGACCCAAGTCTCCAGACAGCATGTTGAGTTGTACATCATACTCCAAGTCTCTCTTCCTTGTGACCCAAGAGTGGCCCAAGAAGAGCCCTACTCACCGAGACCTTCCTCCCACCCCAGGAAATGGACAGCCCATCCCGCCCTGCTCTGTTCAAGAGCCTTGATTCTGATATCCTGGGTCCTGGTCACCAAGCCACAGTGTCCTCTTCACCTTTCCCCTCAGGGACCCTAGGAATGAGCTCTCATGAAAGACAAGGATTCTGTAGACCCCCACCCCCCCCACACACACACACCTTTCCAGAACCCTGTGCTGGGCATGCTGAGCTGGCACTGCCTGGGTTAGGATAGGCTGAGCCACAGTAACAAATAGACCCCGTATGCATTGACCTAGTTACAAGAGAAGTGTATTTCTACGTCACATAGTATTGCAATGTGGATGTTCCGGGTCTGCAGGTGGCTCCATGTGGATGGGATGGTGACTTGGTGACCTGGGCTCCTTCCAGCTGTGGCCCCATCCCTTCCCAAGGGCCTTGAGCCAAGGGAAGGGGAACAAGAACATGGAGGAGGCACACTGCTGTCTCAAAGGCTCATCACACTCCATTGGCTGGAATCCAGGCTCCTGACCACCTCTAACTGCAAAGAGGCTGGCAATACTGAGTAGGTCTCACCCAGCAAGAAATGGAGATCAGGTTTTGGTGGAAAGCCAACTGCCCCTGCCTTTGACCCTTCTCCTCTTCGTCCCAATTCCACCCTCCCTCACCCTCATGCTTGTCCCATTTGTCACTCTTGCAATGTGAAGTCTTGAGGATTTTAGAACTCTAGAACTAACTCAATCTAGACACAGCTACCTCCTGCTTCTAAAGCAACAGGTCAAAGGATCTTCTCGGCAAGGAGTAATCATTGCTGCCGTAGAAACACACACCACATCCTAGCACTGGTCTGCGGTAGCATTCTTGGGGGCTTTGTTTTGTTTGTTTTAAAATTCATCCTATGTGCTGTTCTTCATTATAACCAGGCCTCACTGATGTGTGTCAGTGCCAGGGGAAACAAAAGCCAAGCATTAGCAAACATCTTCCCCGAGCCCAAATCCATTTCAGAACTTCCAGCTCAATATCAGTCTTGTGATATCAATCCTTGGGTAGGTTGTTTGGATCCCGTTTATACACATTTGCCTTCGTGATATTGTTGGTGGGAAACAGATTCAGACTTAGGGTTACAGTCTTTTACGTGAGGGTCCTGTGGCCTCTACCCCCACCCCCGATGAGTCTGGTCCCAGCCTTCTACCAAAGAGCAAGAGGAGTCACGCTGATCGAGGAGAGCCTTTGGACACTTGTTGGGGACATCATGAAACAATGGGTACTTTGGGTTGGAGATGGGTTGGGGAGACAAAGGGGGATCAAAGGTGGAATCTCAGACACTGCATAGTGGCCCATGGAGGTCGTCATCTGTTTTATAGTGAGAATCCCCAATTTTTGGTCACTTCAGGTTCCCTTTTCTCTTCCTAACTCTTCTAATTATGAGCACTCCCTGAGGTCTTCTGTCCCCCCCCCCTTTCTGCTTTGTCCCTCAGAGAAGTCATCCTGTCATGTGACTTCTGATTACTTTTGTACTCAAGTCTCCCAACACCTCCCACTTCAGGCTCCTCCTTGGGCTGGGCAAAGCCAGCCAGACACCTCCACTGAGATGATCCATCATCCTGACAGACACTGTGTAAAAAGAGGGAACAGAGCTTGACAGTCACCCTGGGTTCCCAGTGGTTTCCATGGAGACATCTCCACATTTCTAGAAAGATCTCAAGGCTGAGCCAAGTCTTGCTGTGGGCTGGATCCATGGCTTGGCGACGCTAATCCAAACGTGGGAGACATCTATCGTCCTCACCCATTCACTGCTTCTTACGTGTGTCACTCAGCTCTGCTCATTCTTTCACACCTCCTCTTGGATTCATGTCTTCCTCTTCACGCTCCATCCCAGCATGGGCTGCCGTGATCACTGACCCCACGCTCCAGACTCCAGCTTGCTTACACATCAGCTTCCTCACACGTTGAATTTCATCATACCCCAGAATGATTATTTCTTGAGAAACAATCCTGGGAAAGAGATGACAGCTTTCTGGCTGAGGCCCTTCGGCGGCGTCTCAGCAGTGGGGATTGCTAACAAAGGGGAGGGAGCCAGGAAGGTCGGGGCCTACAGCTTTAAGGACAACTAGCTGAAGGCCTCTTTGGAGGTAAAGAGCTCACAGTAACCATGTACATCATGGTGGTCACAGTGGCCTCCAAAACTCAGGATTCATCATGGCTGGTATCACTGTTTGAGAGCATCCCTCGGCCAGGAGGCATGTGATGCCAGGAGCTCCTGAGCAGCAGTGACGCTCAGTTTGATGTGAGGCGACATCATGGTGTGTGCAGTTGTTCTCACGGGAGCTTTTCTTCCTCAGGCTGCAATCCAGTCTCCTCAATTTAGCAGACAAAGCTCTCCTTGAACCATCTCATCCCTCCCTCTCCCAGCATAAACCTGGTGTTCTAGTCTCCACTGGAATCTACTCGCACACCGCATGGTTGTCTGTGCTGCCGGCTTTCTGAGCTGACTTTGGCCACTACTGTTGAGATATTAGGATCCCTCTTCTCTGTTTTCAGGGTCTAGAGCTATTTGCTGCCATGAGTCTCCAGAGCTGCAGTCTTTCTTTCTTCATCCTCTGGGGAACAGACTTCAGCTTTAGTCTTCCCCATTGGTCACCAGGGCAAGGCCAGGATTCCAAGCTTGCACCACCCATGCCGCCTGCACTGGCCTCAATTCACCAGGGCCTGAGCCTCTGCCTCCTGCAGCTCAGGAGCTTCCTCACCATCCCTGTCTCTTTACATCACTAGCTTCCAACTCTAAGTTAGGGCAGGAGTCCTGGGCCACATACCCACATCCTAGCTGCAAGGGAGGTTGGAAAATAGAGTATCTGGAAGTTCCTATCTTGGGTAGGAGGCAGACACCCATGCACAAGACGGGGAATTCCCCAAACATAGATTAAGGGTTCAGATGCGGTGCAGACAAAATAAACCAAAACAAATGGCAAATGTTCAAATGTTTATCATACCTTCTGTATCTTGTCTGGAAGCAGGAAGTACACGTGTGAAAGAGAACCCTTTTTTCTTTTTTTTTTAAGCAACTTTGAGAGCTGCAATGGTGCCAATTACCAAAGCAATAAGATTCTGCTCCATGAGAGTTGGGGAAGTCTTTATGAAAAGAAGGACCTTGGAGAATGTGCAGGGTTGGGACAGGTGGGAGTGGGGAAGGGTCCCCAGGCTGGGGAAACTGCATAGACATAGGAGTTAGCTTGACATAGTACGGGGAGTAGTGGGAGACATTCTGCCTACCCTAACAAGCCAGTCCTCACCAGGCTCAGTGGCCCAGCACACTGAGACCATCAGTGTCTTCAGCATCACCTGGAAGTCCTATTGTCATTAACTGAGAGTGGCATCTCCACTGCTCCATTGAGAAGCAAATGAGAAGGGCCCAGTTTTGACAGAATTTGACTAAAATTATAGATAGAATAAGAGTGAGCAGAAATTTGTTGCTACTAAAACTGCTCAGTGTAATACTGTCCTCAATGCCCAAGGTTAACCAGGTGAAGAGAGATGACCAAAAATGAAAATGTTAATCATTTTTGCTTTTCCATAATATCTTTCATAGTACTCTTTGGGGATAAAAGCAGCTATGGACTCTTAAACCAATGTTCCCAATATGGGTGCTCATCAGAGATCACCTAGTAAGGTTTTGTGTTTGTTTGTTTGTTTGTTTGTTTGTTTGCGGTCCTGGGAATTGAACCCAGGGCCCTTCTACCTCTGAGCTGTACCCCTAGTCCTATTTTCATTTTTTATTCTTTGTTTTGAAACAGGATCTTACTAAGTTGTAGAGGATCTCACTAAGTAGCTGAGGCTAGTTGCGAACCTGCAATCCTACTATCTCAGCCTCCAAATACTGGGATTACAAGCATGTGCCACCATGCCAGCTTCTAATGAGCTTTTAAAATGATTCCCAGGTCCATCCCAGAGCCACTGAATTTGGACTTCTAAGAGGAAAATAGAGATGTCCATATTTTTTTTTAAGGCCTCCCATGATATTTTCATGATCCAACAGGGTTTTAAACTATGTCCTAGGGACATTAAAGAAAACATATGTTTTCTTTAATATGTGCAAGCTAGGGAGTAACTGGGATACCAGAGGGACTCCATATAATGGAGGAGAAACCTCAATAGAGCCAGGGAAGTGGTCTGAGGGAAAGGGAGGGGGAAGACTGAGGTTCATTATTGGAAATACTAACATCAACAGTATATACATATGTGAAAATCCCAATGTCGATCTCAGTACTCTGTATAGGGTGGGCACCAAGTGCTGTGTGCATGTATGTCGATGTCAACATGATGCAATACCACAATGCACCAAAAAAAGCACATGGAAAAAAAATAAATTGAACATATTGATGAAAAAAAATAAAACTATGTCCTAGCCATTTCAATACACCTCAATTTTGCCTCACATATTCCTTGGGTTGCCTATGAATCTCAAGACTCTCTTTTCACTTTTCTTCCTACCTAGCCACAATATTTGCTCTTTTCCCCCAATATAAGACTATGAAAAATTTCAAACACACAGAAAGTTAAAATAATTATACAAGAATCAGTTATGTGCCTTCTCCCTAGAGAGTACACTTTATGACATTTGGCTGTATTTGTTTCATTGCATATCCATCTATCCCAAAATCCCTCTGTCTTATCTTATGATGCATTTCTAAGTGAATTGTCTTTCACCGGTAAACATTTTAGCCTGCATATCATTAACTAAAGTTCAAGATTAGTGGATAGTTCTTAAAAAAAAAAAAAAAGTACAAAAATAAGAATTCACAACTCAGCCAGGGATGGAAGTGGACACCTATAATCCCAGTACTTGGGAAGTTGAGACAGTAAGACCTAGGATGGAGACCAACCTCAGCAACTGAACTGTCAGCAACATAGCAAGACCCTGTTTCAAAATAAAAAATAAAACGGGAGGCTGAGACCGGAGGATCCGGGTTTGCGGCCAGCCTCAGCTACCTAGTGAGGCACTCCGCAACTTAGTGAGACTCGGTTTCAAAATAAAGAATAAAAAATAGGGCTGGGGGTATAGCTCAGAGGTAGAATGCCCCTGAGTTCAATCCCCAGTACCGAAATAAATAAATAAATAAATAAATAAATAAATAAATAAATAAATAAATAAAAATAAAAAATAAAAAAGAGCAGGGGGTGTGACTTGGAGATAAAATGCCCCTTGGACTAATCCCCAGTAACACACACACACACACACACACACACACACAGCACAACTCATAAGTGTATTAATCAGTGTTTTTTGAAAAATGCGTAAGACTGTGTAACTCAATCCTTCATCAGCAAATAGAATAATCCCATTAAAGGGTTTCCTTTTTTTTTTTTTTTTTTTTTTTTTTTTTTTGCGGTACTCAGGGGCATTCTACCTCTGAGCTACATCCCCAGCCCTATTTTTTATTCTTTATATCGAAACCAGGTCTCACTAAGTTGCGGAGTGCCTCACTAGGTAGCTGAGGCTGGCCTCGAACCCGGATCCTCTGGTCTCAGCCTCCCAAATGCTGGGATTACAAGCATGCGCCACCACGCCCGGCAAAGGGTTTCCAAATACATCTTCCCAGTCAACCTCAACTCTTACACCCAGAACAACTGCTGTTCTGTTTTTTGTTTTCCCAGTGTGTACTCTTTTTTGTAGGCTTTGGTCATCAACATAGTATTTTTTTTTTTTTTTTTTTTTTTTTTGCGGTGCTGGGGATATTGGGGGCATTCTACCTCCAAGCTACAGCCCCAGCCCTATTTTTTATTCTTTATTTTGAAACAGGGTCTCACTAAGTTGCGGAGGGCCTCACTAAGCAGCTAAGGCTGGTCTCGAACCCGGATCCTCTAGTCTCAGCCTTCCAAATGCTGGGATTACAAGCGTGCGCCACCACGCCCGGCTAATATAGTACTTTAAAGATGCAGCCTTTTATTGCATGTATTAGTAGCTAACTCCTTCTTTTTATTCTCTATTTTTGGTACTGGAGGTTGAACCCAGAGGCATTCTACCTCTGAGCTACACCCCAGCCCTATTTTATTTTTTAATTTGAAACAAGGTCACAGTAAGTTGCTGGGGGACCTCACTAAGTTGCTGAGACTAACCTCAAACCTGTGTCTCAGCCTCCCAAGTACTAGGATTGTAGTCATGTGCTATCACACCTGGCTCCTTTTTCTTGATGATTTTATTCCATTTCTTGGATACACTGTAGTTTTTCACCCTTTCTTTTGTTGATGAAGATTTGGACTATTTCCTCATTTTTAGATTTTATAACTAAAGCTGCTAATGACATTCTCATACAGTCTTCTTTTGATATATGTTTTCATTTCTCCTAGGTAAATGCTTAGTAGAATTGCTGAGCTGTAGTATAGGCATATCTAGTTTTATAGAAACTGTAAGATATTTTTTTTCGAAGTGGCTGCACCATTTTACAGTCCTGCTAACAGTGTAGTGTGGTTGCTTGACATTCTTATTACATTTATTGTTTAGAGTCCTCTTAATTTTTAGCCATTCCAATGGATGTACAGTAATATCTCACTGTGATTTAATTAACATTTATTTGGTTATTAATGATGTTAAGCACTTTTTCATGTGATTACTGGCCAACAACATATCTCCTTTTGTGAAGTCTCTATTCATATATATTCCCTATGTTTAATGGAGTTGCCATTTTATTTTTGAGACTTGCTAATCCATGTTCATGAAAAACATTGGTCTACAATTTGCTCTTATCATAATAACCCCCTTAGGTTTTGGTATTAGAGTTATGATGATCTCATAAAATGAGTTTGGAAATATTCTTTCCTCCATTTTATAAAATAATTTGCATATTATCTTTTTTCTGCTTCTTTACTTACAACCCACCTCTGACTTTACATATATACTCTACTTATCAATAAAACTTAGGCTTGCTTTCTTTCCAGCCTGACAATCCTTGTTTTTTTTAAATGGAATTTTTTAGTCAATTTATACTTAATGCAGTTATAAATGTGGTTGTTATTTGTTTTTAGTTTGTTGAGTCTGGTTCTCCCTATCCCTGCCCCTCTGTTCCTTCTTCCTGCTTTCTTTAGATTTAATTGATTTTTTATTCACAATTACTTTTAATTCATCTACTAGCCTTCTGCCAGATGGAAGCTGCCAAAAACATAAATAGAAGCCAGAAATTGTGGCTCCTGGTCCTCTTGTCCTTTGCTAGTTCACTCCCTTGCCCACTCTTTTCCTTACTACCTATCACCCTTACTCCTTCAGTAAAGCTAGCTCTCCTTAAACAGTTTATCATGAGTTCCATGCACTGGGCTAAGAGGCTCTCAGGCATCTTGTTAAATAAGGACATCCTGTTGTGAAGCTTCCCTTGTCTTTTATTTATGTTTGAAGGGCTAGAATATTACCATTGGCTCAGAGAAAAAGCCCTTTTTCTCAAATGCTTTTCTCCTTGGCCATATACCCCAGCCTTGAGTTCATATTCTAAACCAAGGACTTCTCCTAAGTGGTTTAATTTATGATTAAAGCTGTCTTTTAAACATTGCCTAAGCCCCAGCCTGGTGCAGCCAAACATCGCAAACAGTGAGAGCTGGTATTTCCAGATTGCTCCTGCCTTTACATCCAGAAAATGCTAGTTCCTACCACTTGCATCTTCTCCCTCTCCAACTACCTCTCTACCACAAGTCAGCTCTTTAAAAACCCACACGAGTGGGATTCCCTCTTAAAAATTCTTGCTTCCTGATGAGGCTGTGAGAAAAGGATGATTTCGAAAAGGTGTTAGTTTCACCAGGATTATAAAACTGGCCTGAAGGCGGAATGGAATTCTCAAATGTATTTTTAAAACATTTGAATTCAGCCAGGCATGGTGGTTCATGCCTGTTGTCCTAGTACTTGGGAGGCTGAGACAGGAGGATCCCAGGTTCGAGGCCTGCCACAGCAAGTTAATGAGACTCTCAGCAACATAGTGAGACACTGTTTCAAAATTTTAAAAAAATTAAAAATAGGGCTGGGGGTATATCTGGGAGGTATAACACCCCTGGTTTCAACCCCCAGTCTTCCCCACACACACACACCAGTTGAATTCCAATGCTTTTAAACAATTCAGGCACTCGCTGGAAGACTTGGGTCCCTCTACTCTCTTACGTGTGTTGACTGGCTCCTGTAGACATTGACGTGTGCAGCTCTTATAGCGAGTTCCATCTGCAGGCCACTAGAAGAGCACAAGGAACCTGCACATAGGCTCAGCTTTTGGCACCCAAGGAAGCGTCCAGAGGTGGGACAGCGTGGATACATCTGAATATCATCACTCAGGATGGAGAAACACACTTCCAAGGCCCCAAGTTCCAGCCCACCAGTCCCAGGCCCAGCTGCGCTCACGAGTTGTTTAGGTTCCTCTTTATGGTTACACAAGATTTACTTGGGAAAATCCACCTGTCTCATCTACTTTCACATCTCAAAAATCCAAGCCTAACACAGCATTCTACTTAGACAAGACCTCAAAAAACAAACTTGGACACTCCTGCACAAGTCTGAAGCCCCCGACGCTCACTGAGTGAAACGGAGCCCATCTGGCTCCCTGGGACTTCAGAGGAGAGTGTGGAGATCTGACGGGAATTCCCAGAGGCACAGAGGCAGGGCTGCTTGTGGGCCACAGCCTCCCTCCTCGGCATCCCTACCTCTAGGGTTGTGCCACTTCCTCTCCCCTCAAATGGGACTCCACAGGGCTGGCCTGAGGGGGCTTCCTCAAATACCATTTGATTATGTCTCAAAATGCTTTGAATGCTGCTGGGCATAGTGACTCATGCCTGTAATCTCAGTACTTGGGAGGCTGAGACAGGAGGATTGCAGGTTCGAGGATTGCCTCAGCTATGCAGAGAGACTCTCAGCACCTTAGTGAGACCCTAGCTCAAAATTAAAAAAATAAAATAAAATAAAATAGGGATGGGGGTGTAGCTCAGAAGTAGAATGCTTCTGTGTTAAATCCCCAGTACTACAAAAAATAAAAATAAAAGCTTTGGATGCCTCCCAGTGCCCTCAGAAGAAATCACATAGGGTCAGTATCCTTGGCCTTGCTATGTCTTCAACCTGAACTTCCCATGCCCCCTCCACTCCCTGACCCAACCCTGCCCAGCTCTTCGGTAACAAACCTGGAGCCACACTGCCTGCCTCCCGGGCCACTCCCTCCCCGATTCCTACTGATGCCATAATGCATTTCCACAAACATCATGGTGTGAAACAAAACAAAATGAATCTGTCAGAGTTCCGAGGCCAGATGCCTGAGATCAGTGAGTGAGGTCGAGGTGTTGCTGGGCTGGCTCCTTCTGGAGGCTCTGAGGAAAGAATCTTTTCCTGGCCTTGCTCAGCTGCTAGGGGCCGCCATGCTCCCTGGCTTGCACTCTTGGCGTCCTTCCTCAGTCTCTGCCTTCTCTTCTGCTTTAGTCGGGTCTCTACCTCCCTCAGAAGGACACTTGTGATTACATTCAGGGCTGACAGGGTAATCCAGGCCAACCTCTCATCTCAAGAGCCTTCCTTCAATCACACCAGCAAAGTCCCATTTGCCCCAGAAGGTAACAGTCACAGCAGCTGGGGATTAGGATGTGAGTGTATTTGAGGGCCATTATTCAGCCTACCAGCCCTACCAACCCGTCAAGCCCCCTTATAGGATTACAACAAATCCCTTCAGGATTTGCTCAGACTTCATCTTTCTCCTCTGCATGGCCTCCCTGCTCCCTAAGGCTGTGTCCAGGGCTGTTCCTTCTTTCTTCCACAACCCGGGGTCATTCTCTCCACTGTAGCACGGAGCACACTGAACTGTAATTAAATGACCTTTTGACTCCCTCCTCTCAACTAGTATGAGCAGCTGGAGGGCTGGTCTCTTGTCCACCTTCTTCCCCTTCGCAACCTCACAGTCTGTCGAAGGTCTGTTTACAGATGTTTGCAGGAATGCAGGTGTCTCTTCTGGCTGGCAACTGCAGGATGACAAACCCTGATGAAGTGGGCACAGATGTCCCTTATTCCAGGAGATCAAGGGGCCTGAAGAAAGTAGGGCTGTGGCTGGGTGTGCAGGGTCGACCAGGTCACATTATGCCTTAGTGGCAGGTGCCCTATGGTCGGACTCTGGAGCTTTGCAAGGTGTCCAGCAGCCAACCAGCAACAGAGGCCCTGGTTCTGGTCACATCCTCTGCTCGTGGCAACTTTTCTGTGGCCCTGCTTCCAGGTACAGCCCTGGGGTAAAGTGCTTGGAGTCCAACTTCATCGGTTCTTCCTGGTGGTCTGTGGCAGACTCCCTAGATACTGATTAACTTTGCAAAGAAGCACATGCATTAGCAAATTCCAGTCACCTATCAGGAAAGATATAAACATAAGCAAACATTAACCCAAACCCATGGCTTTTACAAGCCACAGTTGCCCTTGGGCACATCGGCAGTGCCCACTTGCCCCTATGCTCAGGTAGCTGCTTGGCTGAAGGGAACGAAACCCACAGTGACGTGCTTTCAATTTATACCAACAGATACGGAACATGACCCTGGGAATGTCGACTTCTGCACCACCACGGCTTCTGAATCAGCAAGAAACACAAACATTCATACTTCCCAAGGCTATACTATATCACCAGCTGCATATGTTTACTTCTGAAAAGGCTAACCTAGTTTAAGTTATTTATACTAAAACTTATGTACTACTAAAGCATTCCTACAGAATGGGGTACAGAGGGAAAGAAGTCTTGGGGTGCTGAACCCCAGCCACACAGGCACTCTACCCTTAACATTTTCTGGCTGCAAGCTCAGGTGTTTCATGGTGCATTCTCTTACTGTGTGGTCAAAGTAGAGTGGGCAGAGGAGGTTTCTGTTGGATGATTAAAGGTGGAAACACAGGCAGTGTTGTCTAGTCAATCCTCAAAAAGCATCACCTCTGGAGATTGCAAATGCCTGGAGAGCATCCACCTGACCAGCCCCTCCATGCAGTCCACGGGCCACCTCTGCTCTCCCACACCCTAGGTGTTGGGGTGCCGGATATACTAGAATTCAGTCAGAGCACTGGTCCTACTGGAAGAACCAACAGCTTTGTTCCAAGATGATCCCTCAGTGGAAGGTCCATTTCTGCAGAGTATTGGACCCTTTCTGTACAGTTCAGAGGACATTCTCCCCCGACCCTCCTATTTCCCCAAGAAGCTCCCTCCTGCTCTCCATGATCTCCTTCTCTTCCCCCTGCTGTGCACCTCTACACCGCTCCCTCTCTCTCTTAGATCCTGTGTTGGAGTCCTGTGCACGTCAGCATCCTGGACGCAGCAGGAAGACCACAAGGGAGAGACCTTGGAATGAATGAGAATCCTGAGCTTGGTTCTGGCATAACTAGCATCCATCATAAAACTTGGATTTCTATTCTCATCATCAGCCCTGATTTGACAGGCAGGTTAGAGACCTGATTAAGAGCACGGATTTTGAGTCAGATAGACTGGGTTAGTGGTGGCTCTGTCATTTATAAACTGTATTTATAAACTATATAAACTTGGGCAAGCTAGCCCACCTAGCTCCTCCTATCTGTAAAATGAACAGTGATACCTCCCTCACAGAGTCATTATGAGAGCAGAAATGCAGTGGTGCATGTAAAAGGCTTTGTAACTCCTGTGTATATACACCAAGTAATCAATAAACACTAGCTATTGTTACTATTGATGATAAATTGCTGACCACATAAGGACAATATATAGAAACTTAGATTAGAGAATCCATTGCTATATCATCTCCATCTTACACGTGGAGCAGGTGAAAATAGCTGAAAACTTTCTCAAGAGCACATGGGAAGTAAGGTCCTATAGGGAGGAAATTCTGAAAGCTCATTCCCAAATGCCTCCCAGGTCTCTGAATCATACCTTGAGCCTGGATTGTTTTTGCTGTAGATCTGGCCCAAAGGAAAGCAGTTTAGCACAAACAATTATAAGTAAGTTTAGCACAGGGAGGGGCATAGCTTCATAGTATATAACTGAGGAAAAAAAAAAATCAAATGAATCAGGTCAATCAAATTGACTCACTGAGCCAGTAGCCCAATGGGGTCAAAAGCTACTTCCCATTGGTCTCAGGCCAGAGCCTTTAAAGAAGGAACTCTACAGGGCCAAAATAACAGATCCAACTGGTTTTTGTGGTGGGTGATGTTTGTATAACATCATATCCAGATGTCAACATTGCAAAACACATTCTGTTAGCGTCAAAAAGTGTTTATAAAATTTTTAGTTGAGCTCCATACTAGGTTAGGTACTGGGATAAATCAAACTGAAACCAAATTGCAGGCCCCACCCATCTAAGGAAGGGCTGGCGCTGGTCCCAGGTTTCAAAAAAGTGGATAAGAAATCCAAGGGAAGGAATCATATGAGCGAGAAGGACTTGCCCTGCATTCTCAGCTGTTTTCCAACTGCAGGAAAAATGCTAAGTCGTGAACATGGCAAACTAATCAGGGTGTTGCTAAGGTTTGGCTTTCTAGGGGAGCCCAGGATCGGGGAGAACCCCCTCCCAGAACTATGGGCTGTCTCTTTGCTGGGCATTTAAGAGGTGCCCTGCTGCAACACCTCGTAAGTACGGACAATGAGCATCCCACTCCCCCAGAACTGCCTCAGCTGAGTGGGCTTGCCTTTTATTGGCCTTTCTGTGAAACATAAGCATTAATATCCTCTATTCAGAGATGACTTCCTATTCTGGCAAAGAAATGAGAATGGTTTTTTGTTTTCTGTTTTACCCTGGCTAGAACCTCAATTTTATATTTTTAGGTTTGACTTTGGGTAGCAGGACAGAACACAAGGAGACCAGGCCAGGAGCTTCAATATCAAATCAGCTCAGGCCAACACTGGCTTCACTTCTGGGAGATGATCTCAGTGTCTCGTTCTAAAGAAAGGAACCGTCCAAGAAAGTCATGCTTGTGAAAAAAAGAAGGACGTAAAGAGAGGACTTGGCACCTCCATCAGCTAGTGCTCTCAACAAAGCCCAGTTTATTATACCTGGGCCTCAGAACAATAACAGGAAGCTTTTCCACCCACATGCTAATATGTTTGAAGCATCTGAAAAATCATTTGTTCACACAGTTCATTATCCAGGAACTCTATGGCTAAGAAGCTACCTGTTATCTTTAAAATAGTCTACAAATTTCATTCATACTTTAGTAGATAAAGGAAGAAAGGACTGAAAAATGGAGGGAGGAATCTCCTCACATCCCACACTGCTCCATTTCTCCTAAGTTTAAAAGATTCAGGCAAACTTTCTTAAGCAAACTGAAGATAAGTTTGAAACACCTGGTGTAACTGGTAACAAAGTTTTTCCTGCTGACAAATTAAAGCAAATAATACTGCTGTCAAACCTTCACTATCAAGGTCAGCTGATAATCCAGAGCCAACAAAGAAATTCCAATGGGCTCAAAGTGTTGAAAGTAAGTTTT
This sequence comes from Graphiurus murinus, assembly GCA_004027655.1. Taxonomy (NCBI): domain Eukaryota; kingdom Metazoa; phylum Chordata; class Mammalia; order Rodentia; family Gliridae; genus Graphiurus; species Graphiurus murinus. Next base: position 19,941 of record PVLC010009694.1, on the reverse strand, counting down.
TAAAACATAGGACATTTGACCTAAAAGATAAGATAGGAAACTGAGTCTTTCATTCTGTTGAATGCACACACAGAATTTTTCTATCGACACTTAGCTTTAAAAATTTGCATTTGCACTGGGCATGCTGGCTCACTCCTTTAATCTTAGTATTTGGGAGGCTGAGACAGGAGGATCTTAGGTTCAAGGTCAGCCTCAGCAACATAGTGATATTCTCAGCAACCTAGAGAGATCCCATTATAAAACAGAAAATTAAAGAAAGGGCTGAGGGTATAACTCCAAGATAGAATTCCTCTGGATTCAATTCCTAGAACAAGAAAGAAAGAAAAAGAAGAAAGAAAGAGAGAGAGAGAAACATGTATCATGGCTGCCAGAGTGTAAGACTAAAGAACAATGTTCTAGAAATAATTGTAAGGGGGGAGGGGGACCCAAGAATCCCATCGGAAGCGGGAGGAATGGAGTGATAGAGAGGGAGAAAGTTTATTGTTCCTGAGTACAAAGATAAATAACCAATATTTATAGGTAGGGTAGGGGGCAGGCTTGCAGGACCAGGTATGGGGCTTCATAGGGTGGGACGAAGGGGAAGAAATTGGAGCCGGCCAGGGTGATAGGTGGCTGACTCCTGGGCACGGGAAGGCACCGCCAGCTGACCAGCTGATGCCCGGAAGAGAAACAGGAATTGTGCCATGTTGGGGTGCTTAATGAGGATTCTGTTCCAACAACAATGACTGTCTCAAGGTTGTTTTCATCAGGCTTCCCATCAGGCCTCTAGTAGGTGCTGTGAGACTCAGAGTGGGAACTGGATGTCTAGGGATAACAATCACCGTTGAGCATTTTCTCCCATTCATAGACAGCAACAGGGCCCACGAGACCCTTTGTTCTACCAGCTGTGGAACACTGAGTGGTTAGGTCAGCTGGACTGAGTTGGAATCTTGGCTCCACCATCCTCTAACAAATCATTTCAACTCTCTACAGCTCACTTTCTTTGTCTGTCAAATGGAGATGATTATATGACTCGTATCCTTCAAGACTCTTGAAGGATAAATGAGGTGGTTCATGCAAACACTTTGGCATCAGCCAGAGCCTACCCCTGTATTTGACCCTGTATTTTGACCACTGTCTCTCCAAAACCAGATGCAGAAAGGCTGCGGTCTCCCGAAGACCACACTGTGACCTCACCAGGAGGCCTCTGTTCAATTTACACAGCACTAAAGACCATGTTCAAGTGGGCTTAAAACTAAAGTCGTCCGTATGCACAGTTATGCCTTCATGTTTGTTTTAAAGACAAGGTGCTTTGCAAATAGCAGAAGAGCTGTCTAGAATAAAACTATTTCAAATGTCAACAAATTTTAATTAGTGAGTAGTACCAAAAATATCACAAGAAGGTAACCCATCTTTCTACACTGAGACCTTACATTGGGCCTCTCCCTCCATGGCCGTAGACTTCTAGAGAAGATGGAGATAGATATACATATATCTATATATCTAAAACTATATATGCATACATACATATATACACAATCTCATATTTCATACATATATGACATTTTAATGACTGTTATAATTATAGAATGGTTCCTAAAGAGCACACCTATTAATATTCAGGGCTGATATAGTTAAGTCATGAGCATTGTAATCTCAGTAGTGGGGGCCCAGGCCAGCAGGGTGGGTCCCTGGGGCTGAGTCCTTGGGGATTACACGTGGTTCCTCCTCCCCTCACTCTCTCTCTTGCTTCCGGCCTCCATCATGTGAGAGCAGAGCCTTGCTCTCTCCCTCTCTCTGCTTTCTGCCACCATGCCCTGAGGGCCACAGTCCCTGGCCTCCGATGGACTGAACCCAAAATTGTGAGCAAATAAATCTTCCTTCCTCTAAGTTACATGGTCAGTTCTTTATGTCTGTGAAAATATTGGCTAATACAATGAAATACCAAATTTTCAAAGTCATGTTGTTCATTCCTACCTGGCAGAAAGTTTGCAATTTAAGTAAGTTCCTACATTTACTCATAATTTATGCAGCAGTGGTTTGTGGAGCACCCATTCTGTGCCAGGAGTGGTTTGAGACAACAGTGAACACAGTCCTGATCTCGTAGTTTCCATGACATAAACATTTCTCCCTGGAAACCAGCAACCCTACCTAACCCGAGCATCTCTTTGCATTCTACCATGGGGTAGCACTGGATCATGTAAGCAAGAAGACCCCACAGCTGTATGGATAGAATGGTGGCCAGGCACTGGGAACCTGAATGGAAACTCCCAAAGCAGCTTCCATGGGGACAGCCACCCTGGAGGAGTATTGGCCTCTGTGGTAAAAAAAAAAAAAAAAAAAAAAAAAATCCAAGGTTTGTGCTTTTCTCTTTGAAACTAGGCTGAGGGCAACTCAGGTGGCCACATGGGGTTCACAGACCACCCCTTTATCAATCCATTTCCTGCAGAATGCCTGTTATCCTGGCACTGTGAAAGGACAAATTCAAGAGGAAAGTATGGGAGGCCTGGACCTAATGTGCAGGAAAAAAATTGTGGGGGAATGAGGTCTGGACAAGCCCCCCCGCTGCCACTGTAGCTAGCAATCTCAGGGTTTAGAGCTTCTGTGAGAAGAGCAATAGAGTCAGTAATCGGTTGCTGAACCCTTCACTGTAAGCCACACAGGCTGATCCTAGTAATCAAGAAAGGAGTTTAAGAGGAAATTGGCTAGGTCACAGAAGTAGTGGAAGCTGGGAGACCCAGTCTCATAGAACAATGCCCAAATTTGGGCTACAGAACTGCCCCCAAAGAACTAGCTGCTACCCTGTGGCTGTCCCTCTGAGCAAAAAGACCACCACCACAGCCACTCCAGGGTGCCACTTTTGTTCCATTTCTTCCAAAATAAATCCCTTGAAGCAACATAATGCTTTGGGGTTCTCATTTCCAAGTCAAAGTCTCACTTAGGAAGCTTGATGGGGAACCTGGCTCTGCCTACATGTACTCTAATGGCAGAGGAGCTTGCCAACTGAAATCTCTGGGTTCTTCCTGGTGAAAATAGGACTCAGAAAGCTGGAAATTTCTCAAATATGGCAAAGATGAGTTAAAAAGTTGATGGACATTCAGGAAGCATGGCAACTGTCTAGGTCACTCAACCCCTTGGCTAACCCAAGTCCAGCACACACCATCTACCAATGTTAAGCCCAATGCTGAGTCGACAAAATTCTCCTGCCTAATGCAGCTCATCTCTTTCTTCATGCAAGCTTTAAAAAAACTCTTCTTCTGCCTAAAATAGAGGTAACTCAAACTTCTGAGCCCTCAGAAGTCAAATGAAAAGTGAAGCCATCTCATCTTTTATTGAAGGACACTGGTGAGCAGCATTCATGGTATGGAATTATCTAGTACCCAATGGACACCTCTCCTTTTTAGCTAGCCCCTTGCAGGAGGAAGGAGTTGTCCCAGAATTGTCAGCTTCCTTTCAAGTGACAGAGGCTTTGGATTCTGGGAACAGGGTTGCTCCCTTCAAAAGGGCCCAAGATGGAGTTGTGCAGAGCAGTAGAGCTGGTGGGCTCCAAGCTGTGAACGCTGACTCTCCTATGTTGGGCAACCCTGAGCCAGACTGTGAAGCCCCTTGCCAGGGCCTATGACCTCCCAGTTCCTCTCCACCTCCCTAAGCTGCTCCCTGGCAAGGGACTACAGTCAAATGCAAGGGGTCATCCATGCTTATCTGTGTACCTTAGACCTTGGCACCCTTTGGAATCTCTTTAGAGATAGTGTCCTGTGACCCACAGGCTGAGGCTCAAAGTTCGAGAATGAGACCCACTGTCATTTAGGAACTGACAGCAGATCTGGTACCAGAATATACTTTCAGTACTAGAATCCAGTTCTCTACTCTCCCAGAATAGAATAATGCTTTTTATTCAAGGATATTTGCCTTTTTTTATACTGGAATTTGAACCCAGTGACATTTTACCTCCAAGCTATGCCCCCTAGCCTTTTCTTTTTCTAAATAGGGTCTTGCTAACTTGCTCAGGCTAGCCTCGAAACGGCGATCTTCCTGTCTTAGCCTCCCAAGTATTGGGATTACAGGTGTGTGCCACCATGGATATTTGCATTTTAATACAGAAGGAAACTTAAGCCAAAGAGCTAAGTCTCGTGTTGTGAAACATTGGCCACTGAGCCCTCGTGCTAAGGATTGCTGAGCGTGAGGTCAGCATTTCCCAGGCAGCCACATACAGGCAATGGACAGCGAGCAGAGCAGGGCAGGCAACCCCAAGCACCTGCTCTCAGACAGACACCTGATCCCCTCCCCCTCCGCTCACTGCTCTAGGACAGGAGCCCACTTTCCCACGGGGAAATTTCAGCACCCAGGGGCCACAGGATGCATGCCTGCCTTTCATTCTTAATGCCCAGGGAAATGCTAGCCAGCCACGTGCAGCTTCTGTTAGAGGACAATGTACAGGATTTCACATTTCCTCTCTAAAGTGAGAAGGCTGATCTCTAAGATCTTTCAAGCACTTTGGGACTCAACCCCGTGAGAATAGCAGTGGAGGAGGACCTGTCACTGGGGAGCCACTTGCAAACAGATCGTGAAGAAAGGTTCAGTTGGTGCCTCAAAGCCTGCAAGCTGTGAACTAATCTGAATTCTAATCAAAACCTGAAATGGGGCCAACAGCCACGGCTGTGACGCCAGTAGCTGAGATGTGCAGATGACAGCGCTGGTTTATCCATTGTGTCAGGTGAATGTTCCGGGACTCCGTGGGCTCGGGGATGTCTGTCTCCTGCCCTCTGCGCTCGCCTCGCCCCCATTCGATCTTCAGCAGCAGAGCTGAGAGTGAAGCACGAGCTGCTGCCTCACCCTGGGGTGCGCCAGCCTTTGTCACTGCTCCTCTGCACCTCTGTCACTCCACCCCACAAATGCTGCAAGTGTTCACTTCATTTTGTAAATAAGCTCTGAATATGATTATAAGATGAATGTTCTTAGATGCAAAAATGTATCGTGACCAGGCTGAGGCTGTGGCCTGCACTGATCCAGGCTTGTAGCGAGGCCATGCTACAAGAAAGATCCCGTCCACAGGAAAGCAGTTAGAAACAACTCAAATCCTTTACTGTTGTCCCTCTGTATCCACAGGGGATTGGTCCCAGGACGCTATGCTGCCCTCACTTATACCAAACTCTCTTCCTCTCTCTCTCATCTTGCCTACCACAGCTCACAGTACTTGCTTTCACCTGCTTCTTCTTGCCCCAGGAGTGCACTGGCTTCCAGTCTTTTGCATTTGGGGGAACCTCTTTGTTCTGGTCTGGGTGTTTCTTATCCTACTACCTCTGCTTGCTGCATCACAGAAGCTCCTGAGAGTGGGGCAGGCCACTCGGAGCCCTGGGGGAGGGCAGGAACACTGCACATGAGCAGTTCCAAACATCTCCCTGAGCAGAGAGAGGTTCAAGCACCAGGCATTTGGGTCTGTATTCTTTGGATCTACTTAATTCCTCTTTCTGAACCCTTACAAATTTCTTAATCTGTTGTAGCACCTCAGGTAAAGAATACAAGGTAGCACTTGTAAAACAGAAGTAGAAGAAACACCAATACCTATGAAAGAAAGCTGCTGTGAGTTATGTAGGAGTTCCTGATGTGAAGAAGAAAAAAGAAGGGTAGCGACTATACCACCTGGCTGCAGTCCATCTGCATGTCTGTTATGCTGACGCAGGCCCAATAAATAATGATGATGATAATCCTGACATTTGCCATGTCGGCTGTGTGCCAGCTGCTTTACACAGAACGTTCCCTTTATTCTTCAGAACAGCTCTGCAAGGTAATCTCCCTCTGTTACAGAGGGGGAGTTTAAAGCTCAGAGAAATCAAGCCATTTGCTCAAAGCCTCACGTGTTAGTAAATGGTGGAGTTGGGATTTGAACCTGAGCAGTCTGACTCACAGACCATGCTTTAAGTATCCACCCACACTCTACTGCCTCCTTGTAAGGAAAGGCTCCATCTGGGAGAGTGGTGAGAAACACACAGACACTTGAACAAGGCCACAGGCCACGTGGGCAAGATAAGAGTGCTCTCGGCAAGGAAGAAAGATAGGAGCCGGGGAAATCCTGCTGTGGTAAGATTCACTGCTTAGGAAATGCTGCCTGGGCATGTCTCAGTCAGTGCAGGCTAACTGCTGTGACACACAGCCCCACAGGATTGACATCTGATCAAAAGGAAATTTCCTACTCATGGAAACTGCAATCAGACATTCCTGGCCAGGCAGCTGTCCTGAGCCCCTGCTCCACACAGTGAGGCAGGGATCCAGGTCCCTGGCCCTCAGCCATACAGGGGGAGCAAGACAGCTAGGGAAGACATGCTGGATACCTAACCACCTCGGCCAGAACGTGGCATGTGACTCAGGATCACATTTCACTGGCCAGAGTTAATGACACAGGGTGGGTTAGGAGACTGGGACACGTCATCTCTGGCTAGTCAGCTGCGCCCCAATGCCCAGTGTATACTCTGGAGATCAAGGAGCCCAGGAGACCATGACCTTTCAGGGGTCGGCTAGCCATTTACATCACACATACACACTTGAGAGAAAGAGCAGAGAGTGCCATGAAAGCCGGGCAAGTGCTGGTGAATGACACTTGGATCTCAGGTCCCGGGAGCAGCATTGGAAGTGGGACGCTCCAGGGATTTAGACTGGGTGCTTCTTTCACAGAGTGGGTCCAGGAGGTCGCGCCCACTCCTCAGGCATCTGTGGTCTGCTGAGTCCTGGCCTAGGCACAAGGATTATAGAGCACCTTGGTATACAGTTCAATGTCGCCAAATCTGATTCCAGAGAACGGGTCTCTGAGGGCAAACCCATGCTTCCTGTGGGTTTAGCTAGAATCAATACGTCTGGTCACATGACTTACTGAGGTTTTTAATAAGCTTCTGTCCACTGGCCAGCCACTTGGAGAGTTCAGGCAAGAAGTATCGAATCCCAGGACCTAAATCTGCAGACTACAGACATTTACAGAAAGAATTTGAATAAATGTGGCTGTCAGAAGAGAAAAGAGGCCAGGAAATTAAAAAAAAAAAGGAGGTGGACAGAGTCTGAAAAAGAAAAAAAAAAAAAAAAACAGAACAAAACCTCACCAGGCTGTCCTCAGAGTCACCTATCAATTTCCAAGTTTTTATTTTTATTTTTTCCCCAAATAGTCATTAATTGTGGATCGTGCCCCTTGGAAACTGGTTAATATTATTAGTTTTGGAATAGCGTTTCCCGCTGCTCTTCCATATGCGACTGTTTATTTAGTCAGCTGGTTCTCATTTCTGGGTGTCGGTGCAGTGGTCCAGCTGAAGGGTAATGGGCCAAAATGCCTCAAATAAAACTCAAATAAATAAAGGGCTTTGATTCTTGTTTTTTCAGAAGAGGATAAATACAGTATTGAGTCCATCCGGACCAACCTGGCCCCTCTTTAGGAAAATGAGCCTAAGATGGAAATAATAGTGAATTCGAAAACATTCAAGCTGCCTGTTTTCTGAAGGGCCAGTTTCCTCTCTGTATATCTGACACTTTGTATTTGGAAAGTGGTCTATAACTACCCCTCAAAATACTCCTTAGAGGAAAACCCCAAATTTCCCTTAGTCTCCAGATGAGGAAACAGATTCTGAAAAGACAAGCCTCTCTCCCAAGGTCACAGGGGAGCATAGAACTTGGAGATCCTGATCCCCAGTTTCCCAGTTTGCCCCACCTTTGTACAATCACTTCCCTACCCAATGGCCACAAGGACCATAGGGCCCTCAGAGGCCAGGGAGCCGCGGAGAGCTCTTGGGACAATCGTAGGCAATGCCACTTGATGTCAGTGCTCAGTGCCTTCGTCACTGGTCTAAACAATCCCGCTGAGAAGCCTCCAGAAAGCCGCGACTGACCCTCATTTGAAGCTCCGTGTAGCTACCTGCCTCGCTCCATCTGCCTGCTCTCCTCCACCTGAACCCTCTCTCCGCCTCTCATGTTAGCACCCCAGCTCCCTCGGTTGTCTTGATGTCTCCATTGTCTCCCCTCAGCCTCTCCAGGTGACCTGTCCCCTTCCCTGCACAAGCACAGCCAGCCGGAGCAGGCAGGGCTCAGGCGGAGAGCAGTCTAGGAGCCCAGACTCTTGTGTGCTCCATCCTCGATGTGATGTGGGACACAGCAGAGGCCAGCAGGGCAGGGGGTCATGACCTTGGAAGCCAGGGCAGGTGGAACTCCAGCCAGAGTTGGTGTCAGAGGCAGCTATAAAGCAGGCAGGCTGGTGTCACCGAAAAGGCCATTCTGCATAGGAAGCCAGAGACCCTCTCAAGGTCAGGCAGCTGGCCCTGGAGAGGACCCCCTGCTTCGGAGCCACATGGCGATGGTGCTATGTGTGAAAGAGTGAGCAGTGTGTGCGGAAGAGGCCAGAACACAGGGGTAACTCTCCTTTATTACCTTCCACTCTCAGGAACACATCCTGTTCCATAATACCCACTCCCTCCTGACAGACCCAAACCAGTCTCTCAAAGAAAGACATTAATCCACTCATGACCACATGGTCTCCCAAAGCCCTGACCCGCCTCATTGAGGAACTAAGCCTCAGCACGAGCTTGGGTGAGGATGGAACCAGAGCATGGGCGAGCACTTCCGCAGCCCTGACTGTATCCCGAGGTTTGACTCAGCGCTTGGCATGTATTCACTCCTTTACTCCTCACATCAACACCATGGAGTACGTGTTATCCTCAGGCTCAGGGTAGCTAAGGAAACAGAGGCAGAGAAAAGTTTACTGACTTGCTAAGATCTCGTGGCTGACAGCGGCTGTGCTGGGATTTGAACCCGGGCTGTCTGGCTCCGTCATCTCATAGAGTTGCCATGAGACAATTATTGTAAAACTCTTAGCTCAGAGCCTGGCTCAGGGGCAACACTCAAGATTTGGACAGAACAGAGGCTTGATGTGGAGGGGGAGCAGAGATGGGGTCAGCAAAGGAAAGAGACAGGGGGGCACACATGGAAAGCCAGGCCGGACAGAAAGAAAAGACATAGCTGCACAAACAGACCAGGTGGGAGCCCAGGGTTTAAGCCAGGCCCAGGTCTCAGCCTCAATGCTCCTTCCACTAGGAAGCCTTCCTTGATCTCAGAGGACCGAGTTAGGAGGCCCTCCTTCCACTGCCTGTGGGCCAGACTCCCATCCCTGCACTTAGTGCACTGGACTGTACACAGACACGTTTATTCTGTTCACTGTGGGCCAGCGGTGACATGGGCAGTAACTCCCCTTTCTGTCCCAGGATCTGGCATCCAACCCAGCACACAGTAGGTATGGGTAGCTCTACTTGAGTAAAGAATAAGTCAACAACTAGGCCCAAAGGGAATCCGGGCAACGATACTCCTGCCTTAGTCCCAGCATTTCGATGCTCACAGGGAGCCCCACTGGGAAGCCCCTGGTCTCCATTGTCACTCCAGGCAGGGCTGGTTCAGGGCGGCAGACCTGCAGGACTCAGTGGAGATGACTCAGCCAGACCATGTCAGGACCTGAAAGAGGGGCTGTGGGCGGACCTGCCTCCTCCTCAGGCTTGACTGCCACCTCCAGCTTAGACACTGGAAGTCCCCAGAGGGTATGGCTGGAGCCCACAGAGCAGCTGTGAATGGACTAGGAAATCACCCCCAGGAGCAGACCCGACCCGCATGAGGGCCCTCAGGCCTTCCAGGGAAGCATCCACCATGTCTAGAGAGGGGCTCCACAGAAACGCTTCTCTCAGCAGACTTTATAAGTAACAGCTTTTCTTCCGAAGGTCCAGCTTCAACAAGGCAGTCACGGAGATCCCCTACCTCACCTGGCTCTGAGGCAGCCATGTATAAGACCCTCTTTCCTCACTGGGTGTGTGGGTGTGGGGAGGGGTGCTGGGGATTGAACCCAGGGACATTCTACCTCCTGAGCTACTCCCCCAGCCCTATTTTATTTTTTATTTTGAAACAGGGTCTCATTAAGTTGCTCAGGGTCTCATAGAGTTGCTGAGGCTGGCTTTGAACCTGCAATTCTCCTGTCTCAGCCTCCCAAATACAGGGATTACAGGCATGAGCCACTGCATCCAGCGCCATCTTTCCTTATTTGCCAGGCTTCTCCTGCTCCTTTGGAGCTCAGGGCTGGAGGGAGTAGCTCTCTCAGCGGAGGCCCCCTGAGAACCTCCAGGGGAATTCCAAGCCCAAGGACTGCCTGCCATCTAAACTTGGCTTCTCCAGCAGTTGCTCAAGAGCACTGGCACGCGGATTGGGAGACTCAGCACAAAACGCCTCGGTTTGCTTGCTTTTCTTTCCCCAACACAGTTCCCTGGGCCAATCCCTAGGACTCAGAAATGTGCCTGATTGTGTAACCTGGAATCGGGCAGGCCAAGAATGTAAAAGCTTTGAGCCCAAAGTGTTAAATCAATGTGTAACTACCTAATAGATCAACATCAATTTTTGTTTTTAATTTGCAGCTCCACCAGGGCAAGCTACCTCTACAAAGCTAAAGCGGGCAAAGTTGTAGTCACCTCCAAAGACAATGAGCACAATTCCCAAACTTGGCCCTTCCTTGCTGAGAAGACTCAGAGTTTGAGACTCGTGCTTCTGACCTGTGCTCCTGAATGCAAGATACAGCAAGAAACCCAGGTCAAAGCTGCCATTGTGCCACAGAGGTTAAGGTGACTCTTGCTGGCAGAAATAAGGGACTTCCTGCTAATGCACTCTCTGAAAATACAGTGCATGGAACATTCCGGGCAGCCCCGAGATATCCAGCAATCATAAAAGCTCCCCACAATTGAAACTGTTGGTGTAGGAAACAAGAAAACATGTTGCCAGAAGTTGGCTGAGGCTGTCTGTGCAGGCTGGGGCTGGCGAACACGTGGCCTGTCTCCTAATGCTCTTGAGCTAGAGCTCTTGATGCCTGAGGCCAGGCTGTGGATCGCCCGAGTGGATAGCTGCCTCCTTGGCATGGTCGGAGGGCAGTGGAGCCTGAGGACACTCAGAGGACTGTTTCCAAGACCTCAGCGAGCCACTGAACTGAGTGAATAGAGGTGACAGTACCTGCTCTACCTCTCAGGTTGCACAAGGTTTAGGCTAAGTGGCAGAGTGTGTGTGAGCGTGCCAGCTAAAAAGCTCTTGTTTCTCAGCTCTAACCCCTGCTCTGTGTTGCCAGGGCTGGGACCCTGCAACCCACCATCCTTCTTTGCCTCCCTATTAGATATTGCCGATGGTAGGTAGTAGTAACAGACCCAGAGAGAAGACAGCAAAGCTCCTCGATTGTGAAATTTATGGATGCACTGACACTCAGCTGTGAGCCCTGCACTTGAACCACAGAAAGGCCCACAAGATTATACTAAATGCTGCCCCTCACCTTCTACAATGTACAAACATGAACCTTGGCCTCATTTATAAAGAACCAATCTCCTGAATATTCCAACATAGTTGTTTTAATGCTTTAAGTCGAATTACAATAGATAAGTAGCTTTTAATCTTTTGGGGATCATTCAAGGCTGGAGGGGCTGGGGATGGGCAGCCTCTGCTTCCTGTCTCCAGGGTTGGTGAGACTGGGCTGAATGAAGGGAGGGCCCATTGGACCCAAGTGGCCCGGATTCATGGCCTTCAGTGCCATTCATATGCCCACACCCAGCCTAGAAGGCTTGCCAGAAGGAAGGACACAGGAGCAGTCAGCAAGGTTGGGCTTAGGAGCAGGAATGAAGAAGAGTGCAAATTGCTGAGGAGAAAGGAAAGGTCCAGAGGAGGTGTCCACCAAGGGCAATCAGCAGTTCACTCGGGCATCTCCAGCTCCGAGGAAACTGTGACTCCATCTGGTTTAAGGAAAACAAAATCTATAGTGTTTAATGATTTTGTTCCCATAATAACACTAAATGAACAAACAACATCTTTAGCTCTGCTTGGAGAGAAACAGAAACCATTCTAACTGAGCGATGTTTAAATATAAACTCGTTCTCTGATTCACCTCTGCCTCACTCACCCCAGACCTACTGCTCTAACCAGTATTGACATAACAAATGCCAAATCATTAAGCTGTTGATATTATGCTCCAGGGCATCTTGGTTACCCGGCCACGTGATCTTTGTATCTGTATTCCATCTGAGGCCGGACTCTGGCTAGCCAAATCCCACAGATGGCAGTTTAGAGACAGAGAACAGAACATGCCATTTATTTACTTATTTTTCCCCAATGCACGAAAATGGTAGGAACACACTACACACAGTAGTTTCCAAAATGTTCTTCATCTTACACTGCTTCACGTACAATTTAGAAAGATGCTCTTTTTGTCAGTTGTACTATAGGCACTTTTTTAGTGCTGTCCTAACAGAGTTCCACAGACTGGGCGACTAAAATGCCAGGAGTTTATGTTTTCCCAGTTCCGGAGGCTGAAGTCCAAGATCAGGGCGTGGTGGTGTTGGGTTTTGTTGAGGCCCTTCTCCTTGGTTCCCACAGAGTTTCTTTCCCCTCTTGTCTTTCACATGATCTTTTCTTTGTATCTTTCCTTTGTGTCTTCATCTCCTATTCTAATAAGAACACCAGATATATGAGATTAGGGCCCACACTCATGACCCCATTTTACTTTGATTACCTATTTAGAGGTCTTACCTTCCAATACAGTTGCACTCTGAGGTACTGGGGTTTAGGACTTCAACAGATTAATTTGAAGTGGGGGAATCAGCTCTGGTGTTGGTGATGATAATTGCAGTGATAGCTAACATTTCCTGAAGGCTTTTACTATTTAGAATTGGACTGAACATTCAACTTGAACTTAATCCTTAAACACAGTCCCATAAGGTAGGTACGACTATCTTCTCATTCTACAAATTAGTTATGAAGTCTCTACAAGATTAAGTGACTTGCCCAATATCACACAACTATGGGGTAGAAGGTTGGAAATAGGAAGTATAACAGAATGTGAACCCAGGTCTGTCTGACTCTCTAAAAACCCAAGCCCTAGAGGATCCTGAAACAATTTCCTTCCCCAGAAAATTATTACTTTTCACACATAATGCACAATGTGCTCTCACCCATATCCGTTGAGGAGGAGAATAAGATGAAATAATATCCTTGGAAGAGAAATAACATCTGAGATAACTCGAATTTTACAGGAAGAATATGCTATATGCCATTTCTGGGTGACAACCACTTTCACAATTAGGAAGCATTTTTAATACGAAGCTACAGAAAAGGAAAAGTAATGAATAATTAAGCTTTATTATTGATGTTCTTGGCATTGCATTAGGAAACCAATGATGACTATCCACTTTAGAGAAAACTCCAGATCTCAAGAACACATTTTGTACTATGAAATTTGAACTTTACACAAAGACATGAACAAGAGCTAAATCAAGTAAGTTAAGAAACATCATGTTTATTTTTCTCGGCTTTAAATATAAAGTCATATAATTTCCATGATAGACTGGACCTAACATAAGATTATCTGCTTTAATTCATTCATTTTCTGTACCTACTTCAAGACTCCTGTTTATTCAAAACATTTTATTGACAATTCAATGGTGTCACTTAACATACTATCTCTTTTACCTGGCATATCCTCTCTTCCCTTGTTATTCTATCACCCTAGCTAAATATTAGCCAGATAATCTTGACAGGAAACAAAATGAGCAACTAGGACTTGCAATAATCCTTGAACTAAGTACTCAAAAAATTCCAGGTTAATGTGGACTATGATTTTCTTCAAAATATGGGACGTACCCAGCAAATGTGACTGGTGTTTGAATTGAGCCATTAATGTTAGCCATGGTTTGGTAATTAGCAGCAATAAATATGCTATTATCATCACAAAAAGGATTATTTCTAACTTCTGTACATGAATTCATCAAAGTTACTATGAAATACCAATTGGTAAGATTTAACTTATGCTTTTAAAGAGGCAATATATTAAGATGAGTTATCTACTTTGTATATATTCTAGCTAAAGACCCAAACTGGCATAAGTTGATATTAACCTGTTTACTTTGTATTTAACCACAAAGAGTGGTTAACCTTGTATTTAACCACAAAGAGAGCATACACATACTTTCTGACCCAAGCTTTCCATCTGATCTGAACATAAACCCACTTAACATTGAGTTCCTGAACACATAATGCGAGGTGGCTAATCAAAACATTTGGTAGAAGGATTCAGTGACCAAAGTCGGTAATGTCTCAGGGAAGACTTTAACTGCAACAAATGTATATCAACAAATCCTCCAAGGAAAAATAAGTCCTTTATAATAAAATCGATACTGCTTTTCAAAATTATAAATAATGCAGAGTAGGGCCAATGTCAGCAGCATTTTCCCCACAAATATACACAGGTTCACAGTTGTAACCACAAAAGTACCAGCCTACGCCCAGCTTCTCTTGGTTGGGGACGGGGGTATGTTGCAGTAGAGATCTGCTGTCAGGAGCGCCTGGCGACTGCACTGCACCCCCACCTCATCACCGCTCCCCAGCACCTTCTCATCCCCAGAGTCTTCCTCCCTTACCTCAGCTTCTTCCTCCACATGCTATGATTCCTCATTATATATTCCCCAGGATATTTGAGGTTATTTTATTATTCTTCCTTGCCACACGATAAGCTTTAGGAAGACAAGTAGCAAAAGTTTTATTAGCTTTTTGTAGTTACAGAGTCTAATGAAATAGTCATTTCATAAATGTTTGTTTAATAAACAAATGATTCATAAATTCAATGGTTTTTTTTTTCATTCCGATATCATGCCCAACCCCTCCAATCTGTTGCTTAATAGAATGTAACCTTATGTTTATATATGACTTTTTCCCTTGAGAATAACATTTCTAATGATGAAGTAGATTTTCAAAATGCATTCTCTTTGTTGAAAGAATAGTCGTCGTACCCATGCCGCTACTTTACTGAATATTAAATTGGCTTATCAGAATAAGACTCAATTAAGTTAAGACTAGATAATTTCAGTAAAGTGACCAACTCTGTGATATCTAAAAAAAAAAATACTCAACCAACAAATATTCTTTGTAAATTTTTGGAGAGGATTTGAGGGAATGCTTGCTGAACAATTCATCTTGCCCCTTACTAAGTGACTCAGATTTCAGGAGCGATATGACAGTGAGAACAAGACTGTCATCTGGAAATACCCCAAAATGGGTACGTGTGGTCCAGCCCATTTTAAAATTCTGCAGTGTGGTGTAGACCAGTTGCTAGGCAACCCTGATGATGGGATCAGGACTATGCCTCAACAGAGCTATGCTCCAGCCCAAGTAAACAACAGTGCTGCTTCAAGCAAACCAGGGGCTGTCAACACAACACTTTCAATCGGTTCTGAAAACCTACCATTTCCAACCTTAGAGGGTACACAGTGCTCTCTTGCTAATGGGAATCTTCTACTTAAAATAAGAGGAGACATACTTTGAAGACCAGAGACCACAGACCATAGAACTCTCGGGACTAAATGTTCAGAAAATAGCATCACCATTTTCTGCTTGAGTAGTTGTTTTTCTCTTGAACCCAAGTGAAGAAAACTAAATGCAGGTGTCCAAATTTGCATATGTACCTCCCACGGTGCAATTCTGTTTGCCTGTGGCTTGAGCTTGCTGGGTTGTTTCTGTTAAGCAATAGAACTGTTTGCATTGACTTTACTTAACTAGGATGCTTTGTTCATTGGCCTGCTTTTAGCTTAGAGCCTTCCTCAGGACTTAAAACCCTAACCCCATGGCAGAGTCCATCCTAGGAAAAGATAGAAGTGAAGAAGGCAGAATCAGACCCCTCTCACGCCTTCCCCTCCCTGCCATTGTCCTAAAGGATGGATTTAAGATGCTGCACGCCTTGAGACAGTGAGTTATTATATTGTTGGAGTTCCTTTAAGCTATTTTTGAGTAGTTCTCCAAGAAGCCAGGAAATTCTCATTCATCTTCCATCATACACGCACACACAATTCTGTATTTGATTCTGTATTTCTTTTTTTTTTTTTGTGGTACTGGGGATTGAACCCAGGGGTATTCTACCTCCAAGCTATACCCCCAGCCCTATTTTGTATTCTTTATTTTGAAACAGGTCTCACTAAGTTGTGGAGGGCCTCACTAGCTGAGGCTGGCTGTGAACCCAGATCCTCCCATCTCAGCCTCCCAAGTACTGGGATTACAAGCATGCGCCACCACGCCCAGCTGATTCTGTATTTCTTAATGAGTTTGTTTTCCCATAAAGCAAGTCAGTACTTTCTGTTGCTCAGATAGTGATAAGGTCCACTGAGTGCTATGAAATAGGTCATAAACACCTGCCATAGTTCTGTGTGGTGGTTTTAAAATAAGTCCACAAGTACTTTGTCATGCTTCCCTTGAAAAAATAGAACCTTAGTTTCCTGCCTTCTTCTCAAGTATGGCTAGACTTAGTGACTTGCCTCCAATGAATAGGTTGTTGCAAAAATGATGCTATGTGACTCTGAATTAGGTCCTAGAAATGATAACGTCTACCTGGCTCACTCTGGGTAGCTTGTTTTAGAGCCACATTGTCAAGAAATTAAGCAGGCATTGGCAGAGGCTAAGGTAGAGAAGTCTGAACCTCATGCCAATTGCTAACGCCAACTCACCAGTCCTGTGAATGAGCTTGCCTGTAAACGGGCCCTCTATCCCTGGTCAAGCCTTCAGATGATTGTAATTCCAGCTAACATCTAATCTCATAAGAGACCCCTGAACCAAAGCCATCCAATCAAACTATTCACCTACTCTTGACTCAGAGAAATTGTGAAAGATAGTAAATGTTTGTTGTTGTAAACCACTAAGCTTCGGGGAAATTCATTACACAGCAATCGATACACATCGACACTCCCTTCTCCTGTACCCAGGACAAACAACACCAATTAATTATAGAATCTTATATCCTGGACAATCACTACCTCTGGACACGACTTCATGAATGTCACATGTTGCATTAGGAGGCCACCCCCAAAAGAGAGGAAACCCATTTGCCAGCACAGATCTAAAACACCAGCTAGAATGCTCCAACAAACATTTTAGAAAGTGCCCTCTACTGTTTTGTTTTGGTTTTTTTTGTGTGTGTGTGGCACTGAGGATTGAACCCAGGGGCATTCTACCCCCAAGCTATATCCCCAGCCCTATTTTTTTAATTCTTTATTTTGAAACGGGGTCTCACTAAGTTGTAGAGGGCCTCACAAAGTAGCTGAGCCTGGCCGCGAACCAGTATCTTCCTCTCAGACTCCCAAGTACTGTGCCCTCTACTCTTAATCGCAATTGAAGACATTAGCAAGCCTCCCATCACAATGTAGATGCTAGCTGTACCGTATTTACAACTGTGCACAGATAAAAGCGTGGCCAGCAGAGACTAGCTCTTTTGTTTGGCTCTGTTCTCTTTCCCACGGTTTTTTCAACTTATTCCACAAAAAAAAACAGGTCCCCCCCTAGAGTTCAAGGATTCAGCCAAAGTGAGTTTTGTGCATGTAATTCAGGCTACAATCATAAAGGGATTAAAAATAAGATCACTATCGAAAGTATAGCTGGAGAGTGATGTCAGCAAAATGGCAGAGTAGTTAGTTTCAGACTCTATCTCCCCACAGAAACACCAAAAAAAAAAAAAAAAAAAACCCAACAACAACAACAACAAACAAACAAAAAAACCAAGCAGAAACTGTCAGAACGCTGGGAAATAGCCAAAGGCTTACAGCAATTGCATGGATTCTGAGCCAAGAAAAAAACAACTTGAAAATGGCAGGGAACTTTGTGGCCTCTTTACTTGCCCTGTCCCCTTCCCCTTTGTCCCTCCACTTGCCAGCATCTTGAAGAGGTGGCAGCACATGTTCCCAATGTGAGATCTGGTTCCTATTTCCAGATCTTACTCCCAAATTATCAAACATGTCTGTTCTAATCTGCCTGGGGATCTGCCTGAAGGACTGAACCAAGGTGAGTGCCTCAGTTTGCCTGGCTTGGACCTTAGGCCAGAAAAACTGGGCTTTACTTGAAAACATGCAAGGTGAACTAGCAACCCACCGAAGGGGTGTGTGTGTGTGAACATTACATACGGTACAGAGTCCATAGATGCCCAGGAAGAAAGCTGGGGCAAGTTCTTCATGAAATCAGGACATTCAAAGGTGCCTGAGAGCACAAGGCAACCTAGGAAACCATGCCCATGCTCAGGGCAAAATATACGCTCAGAAAAGACCCAAGAAGCTGGGCACGGTGGCGCATGCTTATAATCCCAGTATCTGAGAGGCTGAGATAGGAGGATTACAGGTTGTTTGGAAGCCAGCCTCAGCAACTTAGTGAGCCCCTCAGCAACTTAGAGAGACCCTATTCCAAAATAAAAATAAAATTGGGCTGGGAATGCAACTCACAGGTAGAATGTCTCTGGGTTAAATCCCCAATACCAAAAAGAAAAGAAAAAGAAAAAAAAAAAGGAAGGACTCTAAGTTTTCCCAATGGGATGATAAACAAAAGCCGAGAAGTTCATTACCACTCTACCAGCCCTACAAGAATTGCTGTAAGGAATACTTCAGGTTGAAATGAAAGAACACAAGGCAACAGCATGAGTTGTTGTGAAAAAATAAAGATCAACACACAAAGAACAACTAACCTTGTACCATATACAATGCTTATTCAAAATGGATCGAACTTAAGAGCTAAAACTGCAAAATTATTAGCTAAAAACATCGAGGAAATCTTCATGGCATGGATTTGGCAATAATTTTGTGGATAGGACTCCACAAACACAGGCAACACAAGGAAAAAATTGATAAATGTAATTTCATCAAAATAAAGAACATTTGTGCTGTAAACTTTCACTCTCAAGACAATGAAAGACAGCCTACAGAATGGAAGAAAATAGCCACAAGTCAGATCTGACAAGAAATTAATATCCAGACTATATAGAGAACTCTTATAATTCAATAACAACAACCAACCCAACTCTAAACTGGGAAAAAATTAAACATTTCTCTAAAGAATATATACAAATGGCCAATAAATATGCTTGGCGTCATTAGTTAGGTAAATAGAAATCAAAACCCCAATGAGATACCACTATAATAATATTATTATTGTATTAATAATATAATAGTATATAATAATATTATATAATAATATTTTTAAAAGCAAGTAATAAGCATTGGCAAGAATGTGGAGAAATCAGAACCCTGGAGCATTGCTAGTAGGGATATAAGTGGCGCAGATGCTGTAGAAGACAGTTGGGTGATTCCTCAAAAAGTTGCACATAGAATTACCAGATGACCCAGCAATCCCATTCCTAGCTATGTACCCCTGAAGAATTGAAACTGGGACTCAAATGGATACTTGTACACCACCGTTCATTGCAGTATTATTCACAATAGCCAAATGCTGAAAACATTCCAAGTATCCATAAATGGATGAACATAACTGGTATCTAAACAAAATGTGGCATATACATTCAATGGAATATTATTCAGCCATACAAAAGAACAAAGTTCTGACACATACTACAACATGAATGAAATTTGAAAAGAGTATGCTAAAAGAAATAAGCAAGACAAAAGGACAAATATTATAAGATTCCACTTACATGAAATATCCAAATTAATTAAATTCATAGAGACAGAAAGTAGAATAAATGTTGGCAGTGGCTGCAGAGAAGGAGACAAGGGAGTTATTGCTTGATAGTTACAGACATTCTGTTTGGAATGATAAAATATCTGAAGATACAGAACATACTGATTACTGAACAACATTATCAACATAATTTATGCTACTGAATTGTACACTGGAAAATGGTTAAGATGGCAAATTTATATTACAGCTATTTTATCACAATTTTTTCTTTTTTTTTTTTTTTTTTTTTTTTTTGGTTTTTTTTTTTGGCGGTACTGGGGATTGAACTCAGGGGCATTCTACCTCCGAGCTATACCCTCAGCCCCATTTTTTATTCTTTATTTTGAAACCGAGTCTCACTAAGTTGCGGAGTGCCTCACTAGGTAGCTGAGGCTGGCCTCGAACCCGGATCCTCCGGTCTCAGCCTCCCGAATGCTGGGATTACAAGCGTGCGCC